>JAQGAP010000702.1:0-28552 GCA_034697805.1 Orchesella bifasciata
ACAGAAATTAGGCAAAATTCTGTTACGATTTCCTTCCCGAAAATGTTTCCTCAGCTACTAAATTTTTGTATGCTTTTGTATGCAAAACAATTTGACCTAGCCTGTTAACTGCAGCAAGTGTACTTCCATTTCTGAAAATCAAACTGATTGTAGCCAACCTCTCGTATATGATTTTGTGGTATTGACGAACCAAATAGTGCTACATGGAAACAATTTCGGGAACGAATTCATAACAGCCAAAAATATGACTCTATAAGGACTAGCAGTATCCATACTATTTAATATCCTTGCTCATTACATAATTTTTTGCACGATTATTTTGGAAAAGCGCATGTACTCAATAACAATCAATATTAAACAGTTCCTTAATTATTATGTATAGTTCTTTTTAAGTCTATTATTTTGAAGATTAATTTACTTTTGGTTTGTGTGCTTGTAGTCGTTTTATTTATCCTTTTGTGGTATCTTGGTTTATTGCTTCCGCAAATTTTCCACTTGGATTTGGACAGTTTATTGCCGGAGATCTCACTACTCATGACCAAGTAAGTAACACAACCAAGTAAATACACACAACCAGGTAGGTAGCTTGACGAACGAAATGCGTTGTATTTAATTTTGATTAACTATAAATAATTAACGTGTCTAAAATTTCATTATGTGAACAATTAGATGCGTGGTTTTATGTGTGGGTTTACTTAAAGCTCATAAACATAATCCTTAGAATAAGAATATTCGCATGTGCAGGCATCTCACATAGTCTAGCTACTTTTAATATGATATGATAACAATTTGATTTGAAACTTGTACTCAACAGGTGTTGACGCTTTTCTCAAACTTTTCGTGGACAAAAGAAAATTTTACGGTGGAAGAGGTGTCAATAATGAGGCATTGGGTTAATCCTCACACTGGAATCTTCTTAAATTTAACGATATACTTTGTAGTAACTGTAAGTTCTTGATATTCTCATAATGCCCCAAACTTAATTATTTTCATACTTTCGCAATATGATGAGATAATTTTGAAATTGTGTTATGATTTACAGTTCTTCCTCTTCATTGTGGCTTCAACATTGCCTGTTCCATCAGGTAACTTCGTTCCAGTGTTCAAAATGGGTGCAGCAATGGGTAGAATTATTGGTGAAGCTATGCATTTGTGGTTCCCGTTCGGCATTAGTTTTAGCGGGGACCAGTGGCCTGTCGTTCCAGGTACAGCTTAAAACAAGATTAGTGTAATAAAAATGAAGTTTCACAGGACAAATAATTTATACAACTTGTCTATACATCTAGGCGGTTATGCGGTAGTCGGTGCAGCTGCATTTTCTGGGGCAGTTACAAGAACCATTTCGATTGTCGTTATTGTTTCTGAAATGACTGGACAAATTACTCACATCATCCCTGTTATGCTTGCTGTATTGATTTCAAATGCAGTTGCTGGAGTATTGCAACCATCTATCTTTGATTCTATATCAATGATTAAAAAACTGCCATATTTACCTGACTTTATTCCATCCAGCTCAGGTATTTTAATTAATAGAATCAATCTGTTCAAGAATTATTATATTAATTGAATTGCCATGAACTGACGAATTTCTTTTTGTTCATACATTCACAGCTGGAGCTTACAACATAACCGTTAGAGATTTTATGATTCGTGACGTAAAGTTCATTTGGTACAGCATGACGTACGATGAACTCAAAGGAGTTTTGAAGGAAAATAGAACAATATCATCATTCCCAATCATAGATAGTCCCGATGGAATGATTCTATTAGGATCTATTCCTCGTCAGCATTTAATAAAGGTACACAAATTATATATCCTCCAGGATGATACAATTTCAGCATGTCATTACACTTTTTTCTACCTTATTTCCTAAGGCTATCGAACGACACATAGGCCGCGAGCGTCGAATTCAATGTGCTGGACAATGGAGAAAGGAGGTTGCAGAGAAAGCAAGAATTGAAGAAGAACAAGAACGTAAAAGGCTTCTTGAACTGCAACAACGAAGGCCATCCAGATTTGAAGTTATTCCTGTTCCAACAATCGTAACAACAAAGCCCGATTCCACATCAGTAGACTCCATACGTTCCACGGATCATACAATGACAGTTGGTGGATTTGAGGTAATAATACATTCTAATTCTAAAGGAAATCATTCTAATCTCTCTTAGGGGAAATACAAGATTAATCAATTTTGAAATGTTTTATATATTTAGCGAGGATCAGGATCTCTACTTAGTCCCACACTTGACGGAAGACCAAAATCCATATTAAAAAAGACAAATTCATTTTCTCTTCACAATTTTGGACAGTTTCCCAGCAAGTTTCATCCATACATGACAGTAACAGGAGCAGAGGATAGACTTCGGTCAGCTTTCCACACAATCTTCCAAAAGTCTACCCAACTTCCCGATGCCAACCCCGACGCAGGGGCAATAGAAGACATTAGGAGATCCCCCAGTCCGACTCCATTATCTCCTCCACCAACTACACCCAAAAAAGTTCAATTGGTACATAAACAATAGCTTTCGAGTTCAAAACCATTAGTTAAATCATACAGTACACCTTTGAGAATTACTTTTGAAAACTGAACATTTTAGCCTAGCGAACGTGTGATCGACATGTCACCGGAAGAACAAAAGGGATGGGAAGAAGAAGAAATGGCTAGTGATGTAGATTTCACGAAATGTCCCATTGATGCTGCTCCATTTCAATTAGTAGCAGGAACGACTCTATTGAAAGTTCATTCCATTTTCTCCCTACTGGGAATCAATCATGCATACGTAACAGCAACTGGAAAATTAATTGGAGTAGTTGCAATGAAAGAGGTACTTGACTAGACTATGAGGCGTTGAAAGCTATGAAGGCCAACTAATATTATGATGCATCATGAATTTTGTTAAATTCTCTCTCCAGCTCCGAATCGCAATTGAACAATGTAATTCTGGTACATTCAGAAGGCCTTCCATGGCTGTTCCGCGAATCGAAACAATAACCGAAGGGACAGAGGATCTAGAAGGTCTCGGGGGAAGTAAAGATGAGCTCAATTCACTAGATTCAGCTCTTGATACGGAAGCTGAAGAAACAACAGACGATGAAGGGCAGCGATTAAGCTGACCTGCGTTATACGAGCATAACTTCGTTACTGACTAGTAGTTCTTCTCTTTTCATCATGACTAACAATGCATTCACACAGTTCCTTTTATATGAGTTATTCATCGTTGTTGTTACCGTATCCGTATTTTAACAGATGTAAGTACTTCTCGATTGAGAGCGTTATAATAAAGACTATAAATGTTATGTATGTATGAACCTAAAACGAGAGAGCTTGGCATTGTATAAGAATAGCATTTTCAATGCATAGCTGTATGTAATTATGTAGTGAAAGCGAAAGCTAAGACGTTTACGTAACAAATTAGTTTAATAATTGACTATTTCCGTTTACAGCATTTTGAAGTTTTGTCTACATTTTAAACGCGTCATATGGATTTCTTTGTAACAAATGAGTCTTGAGTAGCAACAAACACTGGTTATACTAACAGCTTATTAATGATGCCTTTGAGGCTATGACTGTGACACCCTCACTTACAGGTGAATTGGAATTGTCGCATAGACATTTTAGTATACTAACATTAAAGTCTTCATCAGACAGCCATTACTTTTGCCCTTTCTGAATCTGTCAACCATTCCGTTTTCTGTTGATGCTGTTTCGCTGCATCTTGTGCACGCTCTACCATCATTTCCTTTGTTAATATTCCATCTTCTGAAGCAAATCCGGAAGCCTGAAAAAAGATATAAAAATATGGTTAATTACTATCCATCTACGATAATACAAAATACATTAAGCCATTAAGACGTCACGGATGGAGACCAGTACCTGCCAAGAAGACGCTAATTTAGCTATTTCTCTGCCACTCATTCCTTCACAAACTTGTGATATTTCGCTACAAGTTTTGGAGTAATCAAACTCTGCTAATTTCAGACGAGAAGTCCGCTTGTCGACAAGTTGCAAGATAAATTCATCAAAGTACAATCGTACTAATCTCTCTCGTTCATCCTTTCCGGGAAGGGTAAAATGTACCATTTCATCCACTCTGTCATTTACTGCAAAATCCAGTTGCTCCGGCGTATTTGAAGCCAATACAATCATGATTTTTCTAGACTACAATTCAAACAGAATGTTTCAATTTTTTCAATCTAACGAACACTATAACGATAAGGTTTTATAAAATAAATTATGACCTTACCTGCTCCCCAGTGCGATATAAAAATGCATTTAAAGCAGTTCTCATTTCCTCACTCATTTTCTCAGCACTTCTTTTCCTTAGAAATGCATCCGCTTCATCTAAAAATAAAACTAATCCTTTGCGAGATGCATTGGCCCAGTCGAACACTTTATGGATCGCAGTTACACCATCTTTACCAAGAGGAGCTACATCACCTCCACTCAGCAAAGCATAATCCATTCCTGAATGCGCAGCTAGACGCTAATTTATGAATTAAAATATATAAATCACGATCAACATTTATTGTAAGCAGTATGAGAACAGGAGTACACACCTTGGCAAACAGCGTTTTACCCGTACCTACAAAACAAAACAACATTTAATTTACTTTCATTCCAAGCCATCAAGAATATTAGTATCTATTATTGAATATTCAGTTATTTACCTGGGGGTCCATAAAACATTACATTTCGGTAACATCCCTTATTGGTTCTGGTATTTTTAGTGGCAATAGCTACATCCCTCAGTCTTTCTTCAAGTTTCGGATGCAATACAACACCTTTCAATGGCTCTTCAGTTTTTCTAGCTATTTTCTTAAAAGTCTGTATTGGATGTTGTACTATCTCAAGGGGTGATACCCTTGATGTTTCTCTAACTAAAGAGGGTCGTCCCAAAATTGCTTCTAATCGTCGTGCTGCCAAATGGGTAGTATTCTTGGCTGTATATACACCCAATGCTAATAATGTCATCGCACCGGCAGCTTGAACCATTTTATCCCAATCAGAGACAAAAGCTGATAGTCCAGTCCCAACTACGGAACCTATTGTTCTGTAGATCAGACAATTTAAACAAATGTTTTTTGTTTGTTTTTAAAACTAAAGGGGCATACGGATTTGTTCTCACTTGATTGATTCCAATGTTGTCACCCGAGATTCTTGAGCTTTAACACGTAACTGCTCCAAGTAAATATCACGGTTTTCCCTTTCCACCTAATGATTTGCAACATGAATATTTCATTACTATTTTAGGATTTCTACTAAGAATAATTTAGTTCAGTGAAAGAACATTGCTTTCCAAATATGATGAATCGTTACCTTTGCCTTTACTTCAGCCTCTTCTTTTATTCTATTTTTACGTTCATGCTCTCGCATCTGCATTTCTTTTGCAATTGTTTGTTGTCGGATTTGTTCCTGTTTCTGAACGGATTCTTCTTGCCTCTTTAATGTATCTTCTTGGGCTCTTCTCTGCTGTTCCAACTGATCTGCGTACCTTTAAGGATTAAATTGACATTACAAACAATCCGGCTTTAACATACATAAGGACAAAAATAATAAACGTATCGTATTTTAAACGCCAATAAATACCTTCTTCGCGCAAGTTCATCTTCATAAAGGGCTTTCTGTTTATTTAATTTAGCTTCCTCCTGAAGAATCTTCTGCCTTTCTTCTGCGGCAACTCTGACGGCATCTAATTTGGCTTGTTCTGATATCGCACCGAACTTGGCCATTTCAGTTTCCATTTCCTTTTGTTTCGTCGTTTCCTGCAGCTTGGCAAGATCCAAAGCCTACGAAACAAAACATAATCGTGTTTAATTTCAATTAGCCATTAAATACTCTCCTGCAAATACTAAATCAACAAAATAAACTCTTGTTTACATCTTTGGCATGTGGAGATCGTTCCAAATTCTTGGCAGCTTCCGCAGCCCTTTCCAGGGCAGCGGAATCAAACCGGTAAGTAGATTCCTTTCCAACTTTCCCATCTTTCGGCGGATCCTTGCCTCCTCCTCCTCCTCCAGCAGCACCTCCCTGAGGTGGAGGGCCAAAGTCTGCAAAGGAAAGGTCTGGCTGAGGAGGGTTACTTTTTATTCCAAACAACCAAGACATGATGTTTGTTATATGTTATTCACAAATCACAAAAGTAACAAAATCTCTATCATGCAGTTCTTGATCCTGACGTAAATACTTGATAATAACTTTAAATTTAAATAGAGTAAACACTAGAAAATACTAAAGTTGACACTGGAATGGAAGAAATATAGTGAGAATAGTTCAATAACAATTGGAGATAACCCAATTCACACTTCATATAACCCAAACAAAGTTGTTGAAAGGGTATGAAAAGATTGGATTCACGTGCAAAACAAACCCAAGAATGAAATGTAATGCTTCACGTGCGGAATAGCAAGGAAGAGATGATGCAAGAAAGTCATGAAATGAAATGCTCGTGAGTGTGCATTGCATTGCAGCCTCAAAAAGAGTTTTGCCGGATTCTGGATAACATTTTCACGTTGGGCTGGTTTCAATGGTCCCGCAGCCCATCCTCGTCACCGGCTCGATGACTAGCACCAAAAGCCGAGCTGTTGGAAGCAATAAGCTTTGCAATCCAATCTGGAACAGGACGGAAATATATGGAAATCAGCTCTACACCTTCATTGCATGCAATTTAAGTTTGTGTCTTTGTTGCTCCTTGCTCTAGCTTTGCGTATGCATTTGCATATATACAAAGCTCCCACTAGATGAAATGTGGATGTGAGGACATTGAAAGAACACTTGGGTCAACTTTGTCGAATTTTAAGTGAAAGTTAGTGGTTATAATGATTGGTATTTTGGAGCAATTGTCTTTCTTTCCCCCCTAAACTAATCTAAAATGATTAAGTTCACTATATCCAATTTGGTAGGCGAATTTATTTGCTTATCGTGTCTTTGAGAAAGGCATGATGGTTTTTAGAGACGTTAGAGCGAACTAAACTGATCTAGGATTGGGACTGATCCAACTTACCTCATTCTGTGAAATCAAATAAACGGAAAACAAGATTACGTAACGTTTTATTTGTTTCGCCGACCAGAATTGGCAGACCTGATCTATACATTAGTTATGTATGCAACTAATTGACAAATTGCTCTCTCCGTGACTCTTTGCCGTGTCACATATATCATGTGAAATCTATTATCAAGAATGTGTAGATTGTTTACGTGAAATGCGAATTCCAAAGTGTATGATCTTGGTACGTCCGTCGTACTGGAAATGCCTTCGCATTCTCTATTGCTTTCACTAGACTTTCGTAATATTGCAAATAAATTCTTTGAAAGCATCTAACCTCTTCGTGTACATTAAAATTAAACGAAATTCAAAACATATTATTTGAAGCAGGGAGAAAGAACGTGGATCATGTGTTGGAGTCCGGTTTTTTGTAGGTTCACTTATAGACGATATCCAAAATGGTTGGTTGAATTGTCAGCTCACAAATAACAAAATGGAAACTCGGTTAGTACCTGCAATGAAAAGTAGATTGTGTCTACTGGTACATGCTTTTGGTATTACGTTGTTGCACTGCAATAGATATTGGTTGGATCATGGTGGCTAATGGTATCTTATCTGCCATGATCTTGATAACCGACGATAACAACAACCGTTGGTAGTTTATTTACTGCTTATAACAAGCCATCCTCTCTCTATGCAACTAATTAACTGATTGACTAGTTGCCACTTTTGGCATTCTGCTCCTTGACAGCTATCCAATTCTTTACTTCTTGCTACAGTAAAACAAGACTAAAAAGAAAAATCCAATTACAAAGTACTTCGTTGTGAGTCATTAGTCATTTACATGCACCGCCGTCACTATTTGTTTTATATTAAGTTCACTTTTAGTACATGAATGTAAGTTGGAAAGACAATGCTCTTCTATTCAAATACTGATGAACTTGTGTTTTGAACACAGAGTAAAGTACATAGAAGCTCCCGGAAATCCCTTACAAACGCTGTTATTATGTACTATGCATAAGCCAGATAGTGTGCAATCCACACATGCAAAGAATGAAGGGTCTTGATAGCGATATTAGTCTATCGGGGTAGCATGTGGCATTTTGCAACTTTACGCAACTTATTTCCTCTCAATGACATTAATACTTCTCTCAGGGCATACCCAAATGCGTCTCCGTCTTAAGGATCCGACATGGAATGCAACAGATTTGAAATATCTGGTTGGTAGTACATTGGAGAAATCGTATATCTGTGAAGGCACTGAATTATCTTGGTAGAAATGTTTGCATTCCGTCTACCACGGTCAAAAAGTAGTAAACTGCTTAATGTTCCGTAAATGTCCTTATGGAAGAATGTCGTTCATAAAGTAGAATGTATGTGCATTGCCCGAAAACATTTTTACTCTTTCTGGAATTGCCTCCGTTAAGTCTTCTCCTTGCAGTCGTAAATAGTATTTTCATTGCGTAACAGACAGAACGCCACAAAACTAGGGGTGTTTTTCCAGATCATCATCATGTGTGTTTGCAATGCATTCAAGTATGTAAATCTACGCGTGTAGTGTTGTCGTCATGCTTAGAACGTGGGGTAAAAGTCCAGCTGCAAAACAATGTTTCTTACATACACTATATAATATCAACAACTTTTCAGCTCCAGCACGGTCATTCCAGGATGAGACCTATTTTATTTTTGGCAAACGGCTAGTTCACAAGAGTTGTACACAGACAGAAGAGTTCTATCGGAACGTACATAAAAGCAGCCTGCGTACAGCTCAAGATAAGTTTGTGAGCACAAGACAACCAAGAGAAGTAGTAGGGAGAGAAAGAGGTTTGAGGCTTGTATTCCGGCCGGTTATTACAGCGTTCTAGTATAAGAGTCTTGGCGAATTTACCCATCAAGTCAGTCCAGAAGCGATCGTGCAGCTTCGAACAGCAAAACGCATAGTTTTCATTCATTGTATGGGTGCAGACTGCAGACCACTGTTGTGGTTTAACATGTCCTGTAATTCACAAATGAGTGATTTGAAAAGACGGAAATGATGTGACTCTACATTCCAGGTTTTCCAGACATTTTCTGAATTACAACAAAATTGGTTTTACTGTGAATATTCGACGAAATTATTTTACTGCTAATGACGTTTTGTGAAATATTACACGTCAGCAAATCGAACTCAAAGTATTCAATACAAAATTGCAAACCATTTGCAATTAACATGTTAAAGGCTGAAGTGCGACGAATAACTGTTTAGATTTACAACTAATGTTCTAAAAATAAATTAGTTTATTGTGCTTATTAAAACGAGAAGAGATTTCTCATCAATTCTATACCTGAACTCATCCTTTCGATTCCAAATAATACGCATCTCCATTTTTGCAGTCCATCAAAATTTCAAGGTCCAGCATATCAACTTGTCTCAAACAACTTTGCATAATAGACTTGATCTCAGCAACAAAACGCAGCAGATACTCAGGTAATTTTCGTATTTTTTATTATTGTATTTTCATGCAATTGAATGAGGCTCAAGAAATGAATGAATATTAATACATTTAAGGTCCTAATCGTATGCATGATAGCAACATCTATTACGTCCAGCATAATATACCGATATCATATAATATTCATTCAATTATGCAAATTAAAAAGAAACGGCTTGTTTGATTGATTAATATCCTTTTATCTCTTTATCACTCTAACGCTAATGATTATGATGTGTTGAATTTTCTCCCATTGGATCTTATACTTAATATAGCTCAACTTAATCTTATTCCGATTAGGGGCAAAGTAATAATCTGTCATAAACCAATTGCAAGCTGTATACTAACCCACAAGTTCTAGGTTCTAGCCCACGTTGGGCTTCAATGATGTCATTGAAAACTGTTTGAACAATGTGTTTGTCAATTCAATTTCAATTTTTGGTTTGAAGTGCGACGAATGGGAGAAGATGGAGTGGTTCCATTGTATCCATTAATGAAATACGTTTTATCATGTTATGCTGTTTCACAAGAAAAATGCATTAGTCTCACGATCCCCAAGATGAGCAGAATTTGTCACGTCTTCACATATGGAATAATTTTTGTGTCTCATAAAACACCAGGAATTACGGAATCGCACAGAGATTCAAGATTAGATGCATGACATGTACTTTGTTTTACTAGATTTTTTGATTTTATGACTAAAATTTCGCTGTCGGAACATTTTTACTAGGGAACGAGGTGAGAAGTAAGTACGTTCTAAGTAAGTCTGTAAAATCGTCAGAACACCCACATTTCCTCCAACACATCATCTGATTATCATCTCACGAATCTGATTACGCGTCGCGTACCGAACCCGTGTAACAACATTACGTTCATTTGAAGCTTTCAGTTACCTACTCAGATGATATCGTGCGTAGTATAAAACTATACGGGAAATTTGGTATAAGTTTATTGTTAAGAACTTAGGCGTTGCCTCTGGTTCACCTTTTTCTTTTCCATGGGCAATTGTGTTCATCTTCCCAAGAAATTACTTGCATGAGCACTCAGCAAATCATCAAATTTATGGATGGTACAACCCAATCAACCAAATAAGGTTACATTCATGGTGACTCGACATTGACATATGTGTGCATAGTTCTATGAAGCAAATATGCCATGCCATATTAAACTGGACGAAAGCTGCAGACCATGCTGATTAAAAAATGACTTTTATCCAGAATGGCGGTAGCTTTCTTGGTGTACTGCACCTATTTTACAAAAAAAAATTACTCAGGAATGTCAATACTTCAGTTCTTAGGAAAAGGACATCAATAGGCTACCTCAGGTGGGCAAAAGGAAGAGATGTGAGCAAGTAAATACACTATTACATAATAGCAGGTAGATTGTATTTTTCAAAGGGAACTAATGAGCTTAAAATTTAAGTCGCAAGATTAGTTTTGATAATGAAAAAGCATAATATTCTTGAATCTTGTTGTATGACGAATACATTTATTTCAAATTAATCACATAACAAAAAAACTCCTTTAAATGCGTCAAAGCCTTGATGATGTTTTATTGTGAAAAGTTTTGTGGGAGTATTTACATACGAACATTTTTGCTAGTCGATATCTTACTTAGTAAGCATCACTGAAACTGAAACCGTATTTGCGTGTTTGAGAGCGGTTGCATAGTTGTATATTTCTTTCAACACCATCGTGTTGTGGCATTGTACTCCTCCCTTCATGTGTCGGAAATGACATTACATAAACACAATAAATACACTGTACGGTCATGCTCGAAATTATGAGGCTGCTATTCATGCAAGCAATCAAACAAATATCGACGCTTCATAATGATTCGCGTTTAATAACATAAAGTATATATATCCAGTTGTAATGACCCTACTACAACAGAAAGCATTTTATACCTCCCTTTTATGAAGTGTGAGTTGGAACGAAAAAATAACCAATTCAATATACAACCAAGCAAATAAAAGTGACGAGCTGCACGTGTGAGAGAAGCAGTAACTTCATTGTGGATATTGCAAGCAATAATGTATATTCGCATTACGCAGGATAGCATAGCTATTAGGGGCACAAGTTATGACAGAAATGTATGTTTGGGTCAGTGTCTGGTTACTGTTTCCTCTCCAGAACGATCCGACGTGTTGATAAACAGTTTTTGAGTCTAGAATGTTTCATTTCGTTCCAGTCAAGCTGTTTCAGCATTGGCTATTTGTCACTTTTCCGTGATCAGTTTTCGCATCTAACCTTCATTTACATTTACAACACAACCGTACGAACGAAAGTGCATATATTAGCTCGTAAAAGTATTCAGCATTGGTATTTTTATGATAGACAATTTACATTAATCGCTTTTGCTTTCTAAGAGCATATTTTCATCAGAGTTTGAATTTTATCCAACAACAAACTTTGATCTCGTTTCCCCTAAAATGCATCTGAAACTATGTTTCTTATCAATTTTTATTGCAAGTTGTTGTAGCCATGCTGGTGGTGAAGGGGGTGCCGTTACTTCTGCACTGCCACGAGTCTCGTAAATGGCTAGACTTATTCACTCCAAAACCATGCACCTTCTCGGTTCTGTGAGTTTAGCCATGCTGTTGAGTCATATTCATGACATGTTTTTGGAGACTTTTACATATTTTTTTGTGGTGATTGCTGACAATATTACTCATCCAAGAATGTAGAAATTCCGGTTCCGAGCCATCTAGTTTAGAGATCTACATGCAAAGTTTCATTAAGATGCGTTTTATGTTGATATTAACAGAACAGCACTATATATCTTTATGTCAACCAATATACTCCGCACTCGCTGGCTCGTGTATTGGAAACCCATGTTTGTTTTCAACCAATGAATGTGTTAACGTAATGTGTTAACGTCCCATAATACAAGGATACTTGCCCTTCTGATATTTATAAACAAGTTCTCCCAAGGAAAACACCAGTGGCATATATTACGTATTAAAGCCGTGTGTAGCAGCAATAATGATGAAAAAGTGAAGCAAAGAGAGCACCACGTCCAAAAAGACAAAAGCGACGAACAGGACTGTCTTTTAACAAAAGAAATTCAAGTACGAGTACGATCCGAGCAAAGCAAAAGGGCTTATGTATGTGACCACATCAACATCCATACATACATGTGCTAAATAGCCTTCAAGGAAGGAAAATGAAAAATAATTTGATCTGACTTCAACGTATATAAACATTGTCTTCCGAGTAGTTATTTCACAAAAGCCTTTGACTTCAAAAGAACAACAATGTTATTATGAGACAGGCTTTTCAAAATGCCCCGTCATTAGGAATTACTACCATGCTTACAGTATTTCTTCCAAGATCACCACAATGCAGAATCCCTTCTTTATGAGAGTTTCGACGCAGTAGCTTCATCCGCCTCCATAGAAAGCCATGTAATGTGTTGTCCGACGGGCCAATCTAGTCACCTGAATGCTTTTCCTTGCCACTTATCGGTGAAACAGCAGTGTTGTCCTATACATTAGTTTACTATTGTTAGAGCTAGTATCGCTACAGAACAACAAAACCTAGGTATTGGACGTACCCCATTCAGATAGGCTTTTCCAAATCTCTTCGGAGCTAAAATAGAAGCTGCGATACACAAAACTTCTTCTTTGGACGCCATATTTTCATCCATGATTCAGTTTCTCTTCAATAAACTATGACATTTATGAGTGTGATGCCAGTTTTTACCTCATTCGCACCAAAATTATCCACAAAATGAAACGAGGAGATACTAGGTTTGATGCAGGCTCGTGCATGGATAGTCTCATCTTTTAGATAATATAATCATAAATAGTAATATACACCACATTCATCTTTACTTGCTTACATAAATAATGTTATGATGCTCATATTTCTTTTATCTTTCGACTCTAAAATTACCGTGTACTTTCACTTAAAATGTTTTTCTTTTAAGGAAGTCATTTGCTACAGTTGTAACAGCTTTGGCCAGTAACACCACTACCCTAAAACCATAGAACAATATCGGTAACTCATCAGATACAGAGTGGAATACAATATAAATGCATGGGGAAATAGAGGCGAGGAACAAGATGATATCAGAAAGCACGAACCCCTTTCTTAAGACAGAAAGGAGAGGAAAAAATTGGAATATAAATTCCGAATTTTCATGAACTGATTAAATAAGAGAGAGAAGCCGACACGAGAGTCGTAAACATGTTTTTACTATGTTGCACCAAACTAAAATATTTGCACACGCATCGTTTTACCACACGATTCATTCCATTACCTCCACTTTTCACAACTTATGCATAAAGTTCAAATAAAACGGGAGTGAAGGATATAGAACGCATATGTGCTATTTTATGTCTTGCCTTGTCGATGATGGCAGTTAAGTACATTCTACTACTATATAAGTAAGGAGTATTACTTCTTGGGTTGACGGGAATCTCATTGAGTTTACCCTACCATGGCGAATGAGTATGGTATATGATGCACTACACTCTTCTCTTTCTTCGGGATTAGGGCAGTACATATATTTCCGCCAATTCATCGAATAAATTCTCTTGCACATTAAATGCTCTTGACATGACTATGACACATCAACAGGAAGTTTTTTTTATAAAAAGAGGTTACGAGAAAAATAAAAATTGAATTAGCTTAACTTCGTTGAGCACACGAACGTGAGGGTACATTTATTTTTAGTTGTGACTACTACTATGTTCTAATCCTGTTCTGAGCACTTAATTCTTATTTGTGCAACTTAAAAAACAATTTCAGTTGTTAATCTTGCATCAGAAAATAACTTTTAGACCATGTGTGCACTTTCGTAGATGTTTAACAATCGCTGTTTTTATGCATTCACGGTTCAGCAGAATATTACATTTTACTGGGATCATAACATAACAATCTTCAAGGATTTCTTCTGCTTCATGGCCTAGAATAATGTATAAAAATTTTGTTTTTCAATTAACAACCAACTATAAAAATTTCAGTGATTTGTGAGTAGCAGAAATGTAGTGCACCCTGTGTCAGCCCATCATCAACAGATTTTCACGTTTTATGTATATCCAGTCATTCAAAGTAATCATGATCATACACAAGCATGCTTAAAATTTGAATAATATCAGCTATGCTGGAACAGACTTTTCGCAAATACTTATTGAGACGTTGGGTGAAGCATAAACATGGATTAGATTATAGTTTTCTTCCTCCAGAGAGTTTTAAAATTAGTCACGTATACGGAATTTAGAACACCTGTGTTTCAGACATTGAAAGTTTCTGCTTGACGTATACATTATTTTGACGCGTTATACTTTGCGAGTAGGTCATGAGCATATATATGTCACTCCACCCCTTGTTAAGCTGCGTATTACCGAGCAACTAAACCTTTTTGACATTAAAAACAACTTGATGTGGGATGACATGAGCTGACATGACAAAATAATTTTTGGTTTTGGTCCTATCCCAAACCAAATTACAAAGGACGTGACAATTTGCAATCGTAGCTCTTCATCTACGCATATTCGGAAATTGAATATATAGCATTTTTTGGGTTGTTGACTAGTATCAACTTCTTTATTTAAAGGATTAACGTGTACATGTTTAACCAGACGCTAGAACAACATATTATTGTTCAAAACCTACATGTATGCGTGCTAATTGACACATTTCTGTCGTTACTCCTAAACCCATGTTTCACACATGTGCACTGAAATATCCACTCTTAACAATTTTGTTCTTAAAAGAACTCAATAGTACAACAGCATCAGCATTGTCCGACCATGTGTGTAAAATCCATAACGTTTGGGGTGAGGTGAAGCTCAACCTAAACCATATTCGTACTATTCTCTCATCAGCTAATGCATCTGACTAAACAAATCTCCATCTTGTTTGAAGATAGATGTTTGCATGATGTTTCAGTCGTATCTCTTTCAATATAAGGGATGCAAAATATTTCAAAAATTAAAGTTTTGGCCATTTCCTAATGTTTAAGCATATTTTATACCCAGAAATTTTTTTTAAACGTGGCTGGTTAAATAATACACCCTGAAATTTTAAGGCATTGTAAGAGTGAAAGTAGTCAAGCATTTTAAATATTGAAACTGACTACCCAAAGTGAGTGACATGTTTAACAGCATCGCATAGCTTTGTTGGTAGCGCTCGGCTCAATTCCACCGACTCACAGCTACATCGTTTTGCGGTTTGGTTAGTACCCCTGGTATGGAGAGCGAAATCCTTATAACATGCTTCTCTTCGAATGAGTAGCATTATTTCAAGAACCGCATCTCTATTACTCAAAATATGATTCCAGTTCCAGGCTTCACGATTTCTACAGTCATGAATAATAGATTCCTCTGAACTTCAATACTTCCTTGTTTCATTTTCTTGGTCATACAGAAAATGCACACAGCACAGAATGAAATTCAAAGTTGGAATGTGAATGTACAGGCATTCACTCAAGTGACATTGGATTTGTATTCAGATATTTCGGAGATCCACCACATTCTTCAATTTACCCACGATTCCAAAACCATATGTGCACTTAATTTGGTGACGACTTTCTTTTGAATCCGCAATAGAGATTATCTACAAGACTCTACTTGGTATTCCGAATAAATCATGCTTTTATCACAAAGTGCCTACAACGTTGGAAATGAATAACTTAAGCGCATGATAATGCATGTGCAAAGGGCGTGCTGCTGGTCAGATTCTGAAAACTTATCAAGGAAGAAGAAGAGTTGCCTATGATGTGGGGAAGTTGAAAGTGGCAGTTTGGGGGCACGTTTATATTTGCTCATGATGTCTGCTGCGATAGAGTGTTTCCTGAGGAAAGTCATAAGTGAAACTTTGAAATTAATTCTGTCATGTCCTTTCCGATTCCGAATGCGAAGCCTTAGAATCACAATGTTAGACGCAACAACCTTCATCACTTACTTTGTTTTTCATGTGAGTGAGTGCGATATATACTGTGTGTCAGCAAAAATGCTTTCAAACTTTAGCTCGATGTCAGATAGGAACTGACGGTTATGTCCAAACGAGCTAGCTTGCCTGAAATGCAACTATCCCCACTCCCCAGTCACCTGTCGGTCGGCTCGGCTGGAATACTGAAAAAAATATGTGTAAGAATAATCTTGTATCCGCCGTAACCGACGTTGATTTACAAATGTAGTCTTTTACAAACCATATGATGACAGATAAATGTCATCATCCTAAATTTTTAGCAGTTGTGATCTAAATGAATACATTATTAGCAAAAAAATACTGCTGAAGATGCCTTCAGCTACGTACAAAATTGACAGCATTTATCATAATTCTCTCGTCATCATGTCTCTACATCAACAGAAAGCCAGAAAATGCTTTGAACATACATACCAAAAAAAAACTTTCAAGAAGCTAATTAAAACTGCTACATGTTGAATTTCTGACTGAAAGAAAGAGAAAGTATATTTAGTTCATGGACGTGTTTTAGCAATTGTACATACACGGTTTGCTATTTTCTCAGCCACCTGTGGCGAGTAACCCCAGTACTGTATGTTTGCGAGTTTAGATGACAAGCTTACACAGAGACGTACAACTTTTTCCGAGGTGGAACATATTGACGAAGTACCTTATTGCGTTTTGACTGGAACATGTTACTGCGATCTTCATAAAATTAATTAAATTGTATGGTTTAGTGAGCTCATTAATAATGATGATAATGATGATAAATGAGATGAACGATTTCCATGAATATTGTTGTATGTCATACTTGGTACATATGCTACTAATAGGCCAATAAATGTATAATTACTCTTACAAGTTTTGATCACGATTTGTACAAAATTACACTAGTAGTTGCATATATTTCAAAGGTCTTCTGCAGGGCAGAATTTGCAATATTAAATAATAAAATTGCCAAACTGAGCAATATTGCAAATGTCAGCAAAAGGGGCAGCTGAAAAGTCGCGACCGTGACGTGAGCGTAAAACCCTTCTCGAGGACGAGAAAAATTGATCCATTAAAATGCTTACCCATTATCAGTATTATTCTCGATACATGACTAAAATAAGATTCCTGGATTTAATAAAACTTAGCTCCATTAAAAACGTATTTCTGTTCATTCGAGAAGGAGTGTCCTTGTCCACAGACTTCTCTCTGTTTGTACTGCCTCTTTATAACTTTCATTTCCTCTGGATACTCCTTTCTCAATTATGTGACATCATAATGGAATATTTTTCTTAGCTCAGTATATGAAACGAAAACTCCACTGGCTAATACGGTAAGACTTTAGAAGGTCGCGACTTTGTTATATCGCCACCGTATCCTAATTATGTTTATACATAGAAGCTAATGATAGTCTACGTGAGTGTTTGCAAATAGGATATAGTTGAACTCAAGGAAGGAGAGGGAACCACGTACAAAATTTACTGGCGTTAAGTGAGTATGATACAGTTTTTTTCAAATGAAAGCAAAATAAACAGCTTCTGGCGTCTCTGAATCACGATATCACGAATATCACGATAGAATCATATGCACCAAGCTTACTAAGTTGCATTGTGCCCCACTGTGAGCTCTTGTAATATTCTTTCCCTGTAATGCCTAATATATTATTATGGCTTTTGACAACTCTCGAGAAACCCTTTCCGTCCTACTTGTTTACAACAAGTTTCGAAGGTTATTTTCTTGTTTGACGTTAAGAGATTTGCTAACTGAAACTTATGAAATGTCCGTACTGCAAAAGTATCTCGTGTCCCTACTTTTTCTAATAAACTGTTATGAAGTGTCATTTTTTTCATGAGAATTTTAATATCAATCCAAATTGCAATATTTCGCAAGAAAGAAACTTGACTCTGATTGTGAGTTTAGTTCCGCATACGAACGATATCAGTATTCATTATTATTTGTATGAAATTGTATGAGCACAGTTTTCATCAGCAGAGTGAAAATATGATGATGATGATACGTTAGGGGCAGTTTCTAAGCAAGGATATTAGCTACAAAAGCGGTCAAATTCATTTTAATAACAGTATTTCAATTCAGCGAGACTTTTACATCTTGACTTTCGGTGAATGCCAATGGCATACTTTCAGTTTTAATGGAAAAGCCCCACTCGTGCTGTTATCCGCAATACTTTGCTGGTGGATGATAATCTTCAATTCTCCTCATTTTTCAGGACATATCCATTATGCAATTACGTTCCCAAAGGAAATATGATTCGTAAGAAATTGATACGGATGAAATTTAGCTATTACTATTACCAAGTCGGAAAAGTTCAATTCAGAAAAACTGCTGTCTTAAAGTATTGTGTCATTAAAGTCTAGTGTTCCAAACTTGCAGATGAAACAGTTGAAGCATTGAACAGAATAAAAATAAGACTAACAAGTTTTGATATTTAATACAATGCTGGTTCAATGTAGCAGCATGTATATCGTAGTAAAATGATGTAATTCGTGCGCGTGTTCATCACAAACGATCGTTTTGGTAATCCAAAAAAAATACTGCTACCCTATATATTTTACAATTTAGCCGTCTTTGTTGCATGACCTCTTATAGCCTGATACTGGATATATGGCGCTTAATGAAATAACATTTACATACTGGAAAGGCAAAGCTTCTATTCTCCCCTATCGAGTTTCTGAGTTGTTTGTTTATATGGAAGAAAGCAGCATAATGGCGTATTTGCGGATTGTGCTTTTTCAGAATCACTTGGTAAATATTAGGCAACTTTTGAATTAATTTTTTGCCAACTTTCATGCAAAAAAGTTTTCCATAAATGGTCAAAGTATAGTTTTACACTTTTATGTAAGTTTTTATGAACAATTAGACTGAATTTTTGATAGTTCGCTATGCTTTAAGTGAACACATCTGATTCGTTGAAGTTGAATAATTTACTTTTAACTGAGGCGAGTTGAATGTGTATCTGGAAAAAAAGGTGCATCGATGGTCGCTTACACTGGTATACAATCTCTAGGTTAAAATGCAGCTGTTTGCCCTTTTTAGCTCCTTCCGACGCATTACCTACTCTACTTAATATGTTGACCTTCGCCGCATATTTGCTCTTTGAGAAGAACCGTCGATGAATGGTGGAGACCTTAGTCTGACCAAACTTTTGTTACATAGTAATAATTCAGTTACGTTCCTGGACAGCGATTGACATTAGAGGCGTAGAAATGTGTTTGAGTAATCCGAAGACCACAGCCACAGCCAGACTGGGATCTCTTACTGAATGTTGAGAATTGTGAACTGAACTGGACAGACGTGTTTATTCAAACGTAGCAGATTTAGCTTGGTGGTATTACTTCGAACTGCATATTACTTTTTACTTGAGATGTTCATTTGCTAGCATGTGTGGCACAAATAAAAATCCTTTGACTTCACAAAAGTGTAGCAATCATAACAATCGTTGGCCATTTCATGAAATTGTATTCATTTGCTCCAATTGGCAAAGTCTTAAGTGAAGGTTTGAACTCCACCAGATAAATCTCACTGTCCAAAACTATTCGGAGTAGTACACATTAAGAATGTCTGAGCTGTAAAAAAGTAGCTAATTACGACACAGCTAGGTAACTATTTAATCGTTTATTGCAACTGGCGTTTAATGCTTGTAGAGGCTTGTAGGGTATAGTATGCACTGCTGTATACATAAATATGAAGATATCAGTGAATAGCAAATGTGAATGACAAACCTTTGTGCATCTGACTTATAATTTATGATACATACATAACGGGGTGTTTTGTGATGATACAGAACAAGGAAAAAGATATACAATTAAAGATATTTACATGCAAATTGTATTAGCATCGTATTAAACATTTAACGTTATTTAGAAGTAAACAAGCATTTTTACAGCATTTTACTGCAAACCAAAACATGATCACTCATCTCTTGATACATGTTGCACAATTGAAAAGAGCTCAAACTGTTGTTAGTCAGAACTAGGGCTTGTATCAAGGTTATATATAGGTATCTCAGCAAAATATTTGTCATTTTAATTTGATACAAAAGCTAATTGCATGTTACTGATTAATTCAGTCAGCATCTGCAATTTTCATTGTCGTCTTAATCGAATGTATATAAATTCCTTGTTTTTCAACACAAGTCTGTAAGAATAGGTGACTCCATATTTATTTCGGTTATTGTCATTGCTGAATCTCGTATTGTATGCTGGCAGCATCATGCACTTGAATTACTTTGAACTTTCTGCTGTATTAAGATCATTCAGTTCTTCCAGACTACCCCACATTGGAAGGAATATTTTTCCGTTCGTTTGATTGAGTTGTGAGCAAATTTACCTACTGTCTTTGCTTAAAAGATTGCTGGATTATAGAGGTCAAACATAGCATTGTATATATGAAGATCTTATCCCCAAAGGTAGTTATCATTAGGTTGCTATATATTGAGTGCTCTCTCACCTTGGCAGGGAATCCAAGAAAACGAATTGAATAAATTAGGAAAGCCAACAAATAAGGTAGTTCGAATACACAGAAATCCATGATCGGATGCAATACAATATGTCAAATTAATATCAGTTATGCTACGTCCTGCGTCATTTGTGATTTTCCTCATATTCAGAGTTTTCATAATAAATCAGCTATAAATAGTTTCTTCTTTTATAAGATCTGACATTTGGAAGGATAAAGCTTGGCGAGTATGAATTTTGGCTAAAAAGGAAAAAGTATATGCGTTTTTGTAAGCACGTCTATTTCCCTAATTGAACGGATTTCGCCTGAAGGCTGGGACAATAGCGTTAGCAGACTCAGAAATCCGTTTTTCGTTAAGTACATATTCAAGTGTTTGCGTAGTAAGAATATTTTGTGTACTTTGCCTTCTAATTATTTATGTCTGTTGCTTCTTTCTAGAACTGGATTTTTGTGACCGGCAAAGTCTTTCTTGAGTGAATTGTGGCAGCGTTACACAACAAGTTATCTCTGTGAAAGCAGCTATTTTGTCAGATTACTGCGGTGTTTCAGAATGACCTATGAGCCCACTGGATTTACAACTCCTCCAAATCAGATGAATCAACAGGATCACACACCATCATATGAAGAAAAAAAAGCCAGACAAAATGAAGCGATCTTGGCGAAAGAAAAAGAATGTTTTGATCTGCTGGAAATGCAACAGCCTTTGGAAGGTAGAAAAACCCAACATATGAATGACTAGTCTAACATTCCTCATTTATGATGACTATACCAAGTAGCTGGTATGATTATCAATGTTCGTTATTATCATTCAGTTCTCTGTTGGCTATTATTTTTTTGTAACTCAATATTTATCACATACATCACTTAGTTGTTGGATATATAGATGATTTTAATAGTTCGTTTCGACTTAATTATACTGAAATAGAAGAATGCAAGGACGTTATAATTAAGATTATTAAATACTCAGCCAGTATACTTATAAACAAATGTTTTCATTTCGATACAGGATATTGCAGTGGAGTTTGGGATGGAGTTATTTGTTGGGGTCAGGAGAAGGCCGGAACACTGGCTGTTACAGCATGTCCAGAGTACATAGCTGGATTTCTTTCTCAGGTTTGAGCTAATATTTATTTGCGATTTGTCTATATGTTCCTCCCTGTTCTTTGAGATGAATGTGCATCTTCGTGTTTGTAAAATAGGATATTACGAAACACTACCAACCACATTTTACACAGAATTCTCTGAGTCATCCAGTGCCAACCTATGTAAATGCATATAACAATTAGAAAAATACCATCAAGGGAAGCATAAGATGAAAACAAGTAACTCTGTTTTGGTAACCTGATAAATGGTTGATTTTGTGCCAGCTTGCAAGCTGTCTGATATTGGAAATGTTGGTTTGGTAAAGAACCCAATCAGGCAGCCACCAACCACTTAGCAGACCTAGGGGCTTCCGTTCTATCTTTTCTCACAAGTCGCTGTCTTTGAGTCGTGGCATGCAGTACTGGAGCAGATGGGGGAAATATAGGAAGCCTTGTTGGTCGGTCGGATTCTCATCTAAGTAATGGCTTTATTGTAGTTACAGATCTTGATTGTATCTACCAGAACCAAAGCTGTGGCACATGGTAGTACCGCAAACATTTAGAGCATAACAGCTATCTGACAGTTGAGACAAGCTGTAGAAAGATGCGGAACACGATTTTTCTCTGCCAAGATAGAAAGCGGCGATAGAAGCATAAAACATTTTTCCATGATGAAATTTCAGCTCCGGTGCTGATGAAGTGTCTATTCAATGACTCCGTGATTCCCATAAAGATAAATGTTGGGCAGTGGGCTACTTTCATGTTGGTTGATGCGAGCTGTATTATTATACAGGCTCGTTCTAAGTTTTCTCGACATCAAATCAAAGTTCAAGAAACAACAATATTCTATTTTTATTACAAACTTACTACCTTAGCTTTGCTGCTTAGCACTATGTGTTGCTAAAATAAGTGGGTTATTCGAAGTTACTCTACCTTTTGAATAATAAGTCACGAGAGCTTGGCAACTTTCTGGAGTCCTACGATTCTACCCTTGCTTGGACCGACATCTCATTCCATAGCGAGTTCAATTTCAAACTGCAAATTGATAAATGAGAAGCAGCACCATTCTAAAAAGTTTTTCATTTTATTGAGTAGGGTCGAAATTGGAGAAAGTACTTTCCCTTGTGTGTAATAAGCTACTTTACCGTCCCTACGTGGTGGCTTCAATTTGTAATTCAGATTATTTTACACAGTATGTCATCCACATAACTTTCAATGATAGTATGCAATTTTATGTCGTCTAATAGAAAGCTTACATACAGCTTTAATGGAAGAAAGTAGACAAACAGCAGCATTCCTAGGCATTTCGTCGGCTTAGGTCAATCACTAAAGTGGGTTGGAAGCCTAAGGCTGTTGCACATCGTTCGAAAATGCCGTGAAAGACATTACGCTTTCAACGCAACAACAAATGACGATAGCCCATTCAGTAAGGTCAACATGTACATTTGCAAAATGCCACAAGGGTTCTTACTATATGTAAATCCTTTCATGTCAGGTACTTTTTTTAATCCAAGGTTCCTTTTGTTGTTCATTAGCTACTATTATCAAATTAGGTGGTGGCAAGTGGCATTAAAAATAATATAATTCAGCTACCAATAGTGTAGTTATAGCGGATAGCGCGTTTCAATCAATTCTATTTTTACTTGTAAGTACATATGTACATAATGTAGGAATCTACAAGATGTAAGTGCAAATCGGCTTATAATTTAAAATTTATTCTTTGTTCTTAACATTTTATAAGATAAGGGTGTACAAGGACCTTTCCTCGTTTGTAAACTAGCTCACAAGAAGCTAAGAGAAAAGATGTGGGCTGGCATCGTATTATTATCATGCCTGCCATGAGCTGAGTTTTCTTTTGAGGTTGATATTGTTGGCACAATGACAGTAGCTTACATTACAATGTCAGTATCAGGATGTGCTAAGTTGCTTACATCGTACGTTGATTTAGTACTTGTTAGAGTTGGGTGTAAGTGTGCATAAATTCAAATATTGCTATTTTGATATTATATGTGCAATAAAATCAAGTACGTGACACAAGCCCTTTTTAAAAACAAACAAATTATTATTGAGTAACGCTCTATAGTGTTCCATGTATGAAATAGACAAAAAATGTCTTGTCGTAGTTTAACAAGCTATTCTGCATTGTTATTTTTACATTTCGTGCTCTACATTGTTGTCCACAAAATCATGATGCAAAAGTAACTTTATTTGCGTAGTTGAAAGTATTATAATGAACCAGTGTGTGTGTGTGTGTGACAAACGCCTTGTTGTTCGTAATCATGATAATATTATTTATACCAGTAGCTTTACCCGTTATCAATGTATATACGTGTATAATATAAGAAATAAATAATACGCATGGCTACACCGTGTAGCCTACACGTCTATATCTGCACAACGGCACAGCATCATTCATCATTAAGTACGACGAAATGACTTCAAGAACCCAGTGTAAGATAATGAGCTTGGGAAACTTGGCATATCATTGGCTCACAAGATAGATAAAATTCTTGGTCATATTAATATTATCTTACACTGGCTGATCATTTTTCTACCGGAGAAAGTTGGTTCCAAACTTTTTCGTCAACAAACCATTATTACATGGTGCAAAGACAAAGCCAGAGTGCTTACATTATTCATTATTACAAGTATACTCCCGCACAGAGAGAGATAATGCATGCGATTTTTGTGTGACGGATGTTACAATGGATCCAAAATACATACTTAATGTACATTATTTGTGATTTGGGAGGGAAGGTAGAAGGAAACAAGCGATCATATTTCATTTTATCTCATTATCTCTCAACGAAATGATGTCTAAGCGCATTTGACTAATGTCTCAAACCTCTCTATTCATTAAAATGTTCCTTAACAAACTAAAGATCTAATTTCAAGGTTTTTCATTCAAGAAACTATATATTTATATATGTACAATGTCGAAAAGTCTATTAACAAAACTAAATCATTGCGGAGCATCCTCTCGTGAGCCTTGACAAGAACGTTATCAATTTTTGTTTTCTTTTAGAATAAACATGCTGTATCGTCACATAACAAAACATAATATATTTTACTGCCTCACCTGGTTCTGGTTTCTTCCTCGAATATTATACCTATTACCAGTTCCATTATCTGTTAGCCAAAAGTATGCTAATCGATGAAGATGATATTCAAGATCCCAAAAATCCTGTTTTGATTGGGAGTCTACTAAATGTAAGCTGCTTTTAACCGCTTTCCGGCATCCCACAGCTTTCACTATGCCTATTAGGAAAAGGAAAGTTTGCTGCCATCAATTAGGTAGATTTGTTTTCAAGAGTTAAAGCCATCGACTTCCCAAAAAATCATGTCATATAGCGTGTTTGCATTCATTGTGGAGGTATTTCACTAACAAATTACCGTTAGAACCACACAGATTGTACCTTTTCCGGTTTGTCTTTCTGGGGGACTGTGCCCGCGCCCGCATTAACTATTCTCAAAAATCCTTTACTCAAACAAAGTTGGAAAAAGTTTCTGTTGGAAAGAGAAAACTTCATTATAATTGCAAGGGAGCTCACTATACAATTACCATTGTACTTTCCCATGTCTCCAACTTTCACTTGTAACTACGCACGTAGAATGAATGACTTTGCAAATACAGAGTGAAGAAAACAACTGCTCAGGAAATGTGCAAAGGAAACAATAGGACGGGAGTTTACATTTCAGCGAAAGAAAGAGACTAACTTTGCAGGTATTGTGACGCTCCTATTATTAAACTCAGACTATCTTTATTCACACTTGGTGCTATTTGAATACGAGATCGTGAAGAATAGAAAAAAATTAACACACAGCTTCAAAAGGTTGTTCTTTTCATTCAGACAACTTTTGTATGGCATGCATATTCATTGGAAGGGGTACGTGAGTCTTCCTTGTGAGTGAGTTAGTGTCTGTCAAGAGGTTGTTGTATGTATTGCAAGCTGGAGAGAAGAAAGTGGAATCCCGTTACAATGGCGAAAATGAATGAATTGTCAATGTTTTGTGATTTGAAAAGCGTGAAATATACGTTGTGTGCGTGTATCAGAGCAGGAAACTTTTATTGCACGTTTCAAAATGTATTGCAGCTGCCCAATTGCTTTTGCAATCATGGAGTCACTTGTTTTATAGTGAGAATTTATGGTCCAATTAATCTAGGATTGGTTAGAGTTACTGATTCGTGAGAAGAATTTACTTCTTGTTTGTATGTGCTTACATATATTATAGCACCCATCAAACAGAGACGAGCCAGATACATACGGTGAAAATGGCCAATTAAATTCTCACAAGACAAGGGCTTAGCCAAAGCTGGAAATGGCGAGCATTCCGTACTAAAACTTTATAGCATGCTCTTTCAAGTGTCGAAGAATGAATGCTCCCATCTGCTCAATAATAATCTGTAATTGAAGTACATATTGTATGTGACAGTTTCAGACAGTTTTTACATCATCAAACTTGCTGCAAATGCGTCTTTTCATTTGCAGGCATAACATTTGTATGCATATTATTACGAACGTAAGAAGTGCGCACGAAATCAATATTTTTTTATCAAGCCATTCCCCAGAAATCTTTCTAATATTAAAATTGACAAGAAATGGTTTTTGAATAATGAAAGCAAAGTACGAATTACAGAATACATTAACTCTATCACCATATAACAAAATACAGCTTTATCAAATGGAAATGGTGAAAGGATTTTGAAAATGAATCGTGTGTATTCATTACCTGACTTCTGGGATGATGTAATTTTTAGAAGGGTGATTTTTATTTGCTTTCACCTCTCACCACTTTTCATTTCCAGTGAATAGGTTTACCACAACATTTGGCTATTTCTTTGCTCTTTCTTCTTTCTTTTTTGCTTTCATTAAAAAAGATTGAATTCTGGGTATGCTCTGGGCTCTCATCCCTCTCTAATTTTTCCAACCAGTGGTGTAGTGAATTTTCAGTGGTGGAAGGGAAAGCATGGTATACTGCACATAAAAGAATCTGTGTGGAGTGTTGGTTGCTCGCTCACACGCCAATGTTTATGAGTACAGCGTTCGAGAGGGGAAAGACATGACGAAAGTGGTAGCTGCGTATAATCTCACAGTGAGATTATGATCATGTTTATGACCTTTTCCAGCTCCAGCATAATATTAGGTAATCCTACAGAGGCTCAGACTCGCTTCAAATCCCTTGAGTAGAACATTCTGCGCTGGGAGTAACGGAAGCCTAACTTACGATAACTAATAAGTGTTCCATCTATATGTATCATATCTGGCATACCGCAAAATCTCGAATGCTCTCTGTTCCAGGTATTCATTGAGAATTATTGTAGTATAAAATCCCCAATTATCTCCTTTTTCTTTGAACACACACACAACAGAGTGTAGTATCCCCTTGTAGTGGGATGTGTACGCTACCGCCTTGGACAAATTGAAGCTTATCTGCAACCACTACTCAAATGCTGTAATTAATTTATCGGATGCTCTATAGACATCTGTCTGGTCGTGAACCCTGTATATGATATGTTACAACTTTGTTCTGGTGTCAGTAAAAAAGATACAAGTTAGAATTACTGTTATCGTGCTCATAATATGATGTTTAGTTCTGCTTAAAATCTTAAATTTCGCCTGTCCTCATATGTTTTCAGCATAGTGCAACGAAATTTTGCACTGAAGAAGCGACATGGTTCGTGCATCCGCAAATAAACTCTACCTGGACAAATTACAGCCATTGTACAAATCAAGGAAAATCCATTGTCGTTCCGGACAAATTGATAGCGGTAAGAACCTTTTTTCGTTTGACTGTTTATGTGGTACTCTTTTATTCGCTTGTACAAAAATGCTGAGACTATAACAATAAACAATTCAATTCATTGCGATCTGTGCATCAAGTGCGTTGGTTGATTTGATACACACAAAACCAGTTGTCACCCAACAAGAAGAAGGAGTTTTCTTGCTTTTGAGAACGGGAGGATGATCTTGATCATGTTTATCATGGTGTAAATCGAAATATTTGCACTGCATGCATAATATTGTCTGATTGCATTAGTTCTTAGTTCCGGAAAGGTTACTTACGTTTAGACGGATCAAATATTTAGTTTGTTTAATGCACAGATCAGACACATTTGCTAATTCATCCATTCACAAATGTTTCAAATATTCATTCCGCTGTTACCAGATTAAACGGTTAAAGTTTGACAAGCTGGTGAAGGTGAAACACGAATGTAACCTACAGAGGCTTCTATTATGCAATGCCATGCTTGAAAAAGTGAAAGTCTCGATGTGCTGCTATTACAGATTCAGAAAGTGTAGATGAAAATAGCCCAGAACTTTTTGGACACATAAAGTAAACATGAGATGAAGTTAGCTGTAAAATAGTTAATACATTTTGAAATAATTTGACACTTTTATTAACTTCATTCGCATCGCAAAAATTCATTTCCTTATAATTAAAAATGTAACAGAATAAATCTGGTCTTGCAACTGTAACTAACTGAGGTTTTCCCATGTCGAACAACGAATTGTTTGAGCCTTGAGATGAAGTATTTCGGTCCAAGGTCGATGTTATAGCATAACTCATTCATTTGAATTTCTCTATTCATTCGAAAATTGCCTTTTCAACCAACGCATCTAAAATTCAATATTCT
>JAQGAP010000703.1:0-28521 GCA_034697805.1 Orchesella bifasciata
AGTGGGCCAGTGGCCAAGTGGGCCAATTGAACTTGAGTGGCCAGTGGGCCAGTGGCCTTTGGCCACGTGGCCTGCCCGAGTCTGGTGTGCTGCTACTGCATAAGCTGTGTAATGGGATGTGATGGGATGTGCAAGTAACTACACAATTGTATGTGGTGGGAGCAGTGTGAAATGAGAAATATATACTTAATTTTCTGTACACATGAAAGTCTAATTCCTTCTGTCTGTCTGTGTGTGAGAGAAGATCATCGTTTTTTCTTCATCTTTCTCTCAACATCGAGTGAGATCTAGCACAGTATCTGATAAAAAAAAGTGGCAGTATCAGTGGTAAAATATGACCTGGTAGTCACTCTCTCAGAATGGGTAGAGATGTGTGTAGCTAGCCAGGGCTTATTTTATGCAGAATGAAAATGATGATATGATAATGTATGGTAATGCTATATTATTGTAAGCTTATACTACGACGTAGAAAAACCAAAGTCTTGTAGAAAATGAATGAGGTGCTTGCATTGGTCTTTTTCTCCATATTACCATCATCATCTCTCTCTCTCTCTCTTTCTCTCTGACTGGCATGGATATCATATTTTTTTAATGGTGCATTGCATTTTTCACTTACATCAATATTACATACAATCTCACCCAAGGCAAGGTAGCAATATGATGATGCCCTTTAAACTTGAATGTACGATTTTTATTCAAGTTTTGATGTTGTCTTGGTAGCTACATAAATCATGTAAAGTATTGGTGAAATAACGAAAAAAAAAATTAAACGTTTTTCATAACTTTTGCATCAACTGCCACCAGCTAGTGCACAAGCTACATTGCTTGTTTCCCGTGGAGGACAATAAATACTTCAGTACAACAAAACATGACTATTCAGGCCTTGAAAGCAAACCAGAAAGCTCATACATGAATACTAATCATGACAATATAGGTGGATGTTTAAAATACGCAAGTAACTACGTGCCGGACAATGGGAGCTCAAAAAATAACTTGAATTCACTGGAAAAATTTTTGTGAGTTTGGCTGCATTCACACAAAAGAGTTAATATTTTGCAATGCAGACCGCATTTTCTGCGGAGTTATGGGAATTGCCACGATAGCATCGTTGATGATGATAGTATTATCAACAGACTTACATTCGTTGATGCATGGAACATTGAGAATGAATCTTGCATGATGCATTATCAATTCCATATTCATTATTGGTGCAGCTTTCCTAAAAAAAACATGCTGCTTGTTCCTAATGAGCCCGTTTACATACAATTTACTACCCCACATGAAGTCGGGTTTGGTTGTCCTTATCTAAATTCGATTTAATAATAATGGGAAGGGAAGCTACCAACACCAAACTTTTTTTCATGTACTGTACTTAATACTTGCGTATGCTACAAACAAATGCATATTAATATTTGTCATGATCAACAGCATCGATGTCCAACGGAAAACGTTCAGCAATTTAGCCACTGGATTGGTTGCTTTGGCCTAACATCAGCGAAATTGAAGGTCTGCTCTTGCAACCTCCATGATGCATGTTCCATAACATTTCCACAAGTACTGAACAAATGCAAATAATAAAACCAAAAACTACCATATACTTAGGAGTAAGTAGCTGGCAATCACAATGCTACGGTTGGTTCTACTTTTTCTAGCCAGAGCTTTGTATGGAAAAAACCGGAGAAGAGGAAACTGCGCCAATGCAATTCGATGTGGAGTGACCTTGTTAGTGCGCTGTTGTCGCGTATCATATTGGTTTGCTTTGATAGAGCAGCGGTAGTGCGTATTGCTATCAAATAGCGTGTGGTATACTACTACTTCCACTCAAAAGGAACGTGCTCCGTAGAAGCCATATGCAAAAATAGGATTTCATGGTGTTAAACGTCGTAAATAAATTTGGGATTCGGTAAATTAATCCGTGTTTACGCTCGTCTACCTGATTGTATTTATTGTAACTAGAAGAGGAATTCTAAATTTCATTCGTTTTCTTGCGCCGCCGAGCGTTGTTAGTTAATTCATTCATGGTTCTTGTTCACACGTCTGTTACATTGAGAGTTTGTGTATGTAGATTTGTACAATTTAAAGAACAATGCACATTAACAAATATAAACGTCGGAGGCTTGTTCCTTTTTTCTTGCGCTTTTCGGTAAACAAAAAAGAGTGGAAAATGGGATAAATGCTAATAATATGGTGAAATGCTGTTGATTGGCCAAACGGGAGAAAAAGTGGTTGGTTGGTAGAGAAAAAGAAATACCGTCATGATGCATAGGTAACCGATATATGTGTAAATGGATGAGTGGATGAAATCTTTGCTACTTCGCCTCGTTGGAAGAAAATGGGTCGTAGTAGAGTAGAAGTTGTAGCAAAGTTCCGTACTACAATATTTGAGTCTTTTCATGCAATACAATAGCTGCAAACTTAAACTAGCCGAGTCTTGGATATACTTGTGTCAAGTCAAGAGTATCAAATGCAAAGGAATACAATCACCTAGTTGAAAAGTCAAACTCAAACTAGATTCAGGAAAACTCCATTGTCTGCAAATGGGATGGAGATGAGGAGAATGAAAATAAGAATGCTCCATATCTCTCTCTCCCTCGCTTGGATTTTACCAGCTCAGATGAGAAGATACAGGGGATTGAGAACAGTGTAAAAAAGGACATGAAAAGTGTGAAACCCGAAGGAGAAAAGAAGGAAACTGTCGAAAAACATCCACATGACATTGTTGTTGCGACTTGACTAAACTTTAAGGATGGAAGTAGAGGAACATGTTCGGCTTCGCCATTAGATTGGGAATTGGGATCCTGATTGCAAACCACTTACTTTACATTACCTCGACTTGTTTCCTCTTCGTAGTAGCACTGCCGTGCAAACTTTAAGTGAGATATAATCACATTATATAGCCTCGCTCTCTGCCACCATCCATGATAATATGTTTTCAAAAGTCTCTTCGTTTTAGTCGCTTATGTTGCACGATGACATTTCATACAAATAAATGAGTGGAAATAAAACCTTTGTATGCTCAGCTCAGCTCTTTTGATTTTCCATATTTTCACGGAAAGAAACAAAGAAAGATCATAAAAATGAAGTAGGCTAAAACTTCCTAAGTTGGGTGGAAATATCCGGGCAAATTGCAATTACATTTGATTTATGCAGTTAGTTTGGAAAAAGTTTGGGAAAGAAAAAGGAACGAGAAACGACAGAAATGAATTGCACCTTACCCATTGCCATTTCTGATTACATAGCTCTTATCCTAATCTAAGAGCTTAAGGGCAATGCAATTTTCTAAAAATATAATATTAATGTGGGTCTATTTAACCAAGGATTGAACTACTTTATTGTTTTATTTTGGAAACTCGCTTAGACTCTCTTATTCTCGTTGGGATTTTAAATCTTTACAGAAAATTCATAACATTTACTCGTGAGTTTTTCTTATAACTCATGGTTTCTTGTTCTATTATGTGCATGAAGTTTCTATATCAAGAGAATCAGTGAGCATAAGCAAACTGAAATTTTACCAGCCAAAAAAAAATCGAAGCATGACTTTCCCAAAATAAATCAGATAGTTGACAAGGCAATATTATATGAGTTTTGGTTCTCGTTAATCTTCTATTATTACCCATTACTACCCATAATCATTTCACGAAATTTTCCTCGCTGCAAACCTTTTTTTTACTAAGCCTTCACCAACTACCATCAGTTGGGCACATGATAGTCAAAGGTTTTCTATGCATTTCAATGAAGCTGAAACGAGGAAGCAATTCCAATTTTATTCTTTCACTGTATCTATTTTATAGGAAGTGGAGGTAGACGTAAGACAGCGCAAAAGTACCGAACCTCCAGGTTAGCATCAAACTAGCAGCAGCGTGGCTGTCTACTTGCATTACTCCATCATCACACTGCTTTCCTCCCCTATTTTCCTTTGTTTGTTCGAATCAGACACACTAGACCAGTAGTGAACTTTGAGAAGGAGGCTCTTTTTTCTTTTACTGTACAAACGGACGAAAAGATACCAGTCTTAAGTTCAGCACACGGATGTACTACATGCCCTCTTCTTCCATTGCAGCCTTACCAAGTACCATTATTGAAGGAATGAAAAAATTCTGTCAAGACACGTGCAACGAAGGTGCAGCTGCAAGAGGTATTGCCTTGCCGTAGATGTAGCCTCTTTCTTTTATAAGATCTTGATGAACATGGAGAAACAGCCTGGGTCTGTCCTGTCCTCGTTCATTCTTCTGGGCAATGTATTGGTTAGCCCCATTTACAAGATTATATTATGACGACTTGCGCCTGCAGTCTGCGATTTCCGTACCTAATATTTCTGATTCCATTTCAACGAATGAAGACTTCATGAATGGTGAGAATGAAAAGCCTAGCTTTGGTCAATTGAAGAAGCCTTTCATTAATCTAAGCTTTGCCCTCTGCCTTTCCTTATCTTCTTATAATATTTATGAAAAATGTTCCTGCCGTGCAAGCCGGCAATCACAAGCTGGAGTAAACTTGGTTTCATGATAATTTTAATAACTTTCATGAATGACACTTCTTCTCATAATTAATGGGACGGAGTTCCCTTCATGTAAACCTCGAGCTGCAAACTACGGACGTCACTCTTTCTCGTTGACTCTAATTTACTTTGTGGTTGTTTCTCATCTCATGAAAATGAGATAACAGTTCTTATCAAATAAATTGCAACCTCAGGAGTACAAAGTATGCATATTATATTGGCGTACGGATACAGCATCTAATAATGATAAAGTAAAGACCATGAAAGGAGAAAATAAACGATATCCTGTAGCCCCTCTTTCAGCCATAGTTGATAAGCTTGTGATATAAAGAATTGTAAAAATCTCCAGACTTCAAGCAAGCAAACATGTCTGTTGGAACTGAATGAAGATGAAAGTATGATGTTATTTTTCAATTTATTTCATAAAAATTCTGAATTACTTAACCTTGATATTGACCCCATTAAACGAAACGTTTCAAGGAAGCAATCCATGGATAGGGTTTGAACTTGTTTTAATAGAAAACAAAATGCCCTTGTAAATATTATAATCAGCCGTGAAGACAAACATCCTGTAATGCAAATTGTACCAGTAGTGAAAAAAAGTTGACAAATTGGCACAGCTTTTTTTTCAGGTAATTCTAGAAAACGATAAGTGTATTTTATTAACAGTGAAACTTTTTTATTTTTTAGTACACGCACACTTATCGTTAGTATGTGATATTGACAACTGACAACAGGGTTTCTGCATGTTTAACGTTTATCATATATATCATATAATTGATTTCTTGAACATTGGCAGCTGGCATAAAATAGACATTACGAAAAACTGTTCATTTTATAAGCTACATTAGCCATTTCATTGAAATTGAAAGCCAATGCATTGAACGCACCATTTCATTTTGTTTGGTCATAGCATAATAATTTGTTTTTGATTATTGAGTTTAGCAGACCTGTGAATAAAGGTCGAAAAAACTCACCAAGGTTTACGAGGATCATATACATTTTTTTTAGAACCATGAATTCGATAACCCCTTCTTTGCGCTGAACATAACAAACTACGAAAATAACATGTATTCCATATCAAAGGATCTATTTTCTAGTTCTACCTAGCTTCAACAAGGACGTAACTAAACGTGGAGCCGCGTAAATATATCTTATATAAAATCGATTGTGTATATAGTACTAGTAACAACGAGTGATATAGATTTATATATTTAATTTACGTAAGGTTGACATATATAACGGTAAATTTTGTTTACAATGTAATTTTGTTAAGTTAACTCACAAGCCGAATTATTATTTTTTCAAATGAATTTACTGGGTTTAGATCGCTTTCTTCTCGTTAGACGCCGTTGGCGTTGGGTATATTGAATAAACTCCGCATATCCTCAAGAGCTTTCCGTATGTTGTTGGAGAATCGTGTGGATTCCTGTATAATAGAATGGGTGAGAATAGTTATGGGTTAGTGGGGAAAATAGAGGTGATGTTGAGATGTAGTTTTTAATGCATGCACTTACAGTCTCTGGGGAGCTTTTCTTGGAGGAGACATGGAAGAAAATAAGATCCTCTCCCGCAATGATGTACGAAACTCCATATCCGTCATCAGCAACCGGACCGAAACCTCCACCAGCGGAGATGCAATCTGGATGAACAGTTAAGTCTAATTTGCTAGTCTGTCCATGAGGAGTTTGAGAGGTAGAAAGTCGCCATGGCTCACTCAACACTTCCTACAAAGGCAAAATATTTGTTTGCAATTAAACGTTGATTTTGTTCATAAATGTTTTTATCCTTGGTTTGATTTGTTCATGTTCATTACCTTTAAGAAGGGAGAATCAATTTCTAGATACTTCGAAATAACATACAAGCAGAATAGATGACGATCAATTCCACATCCAACCATAGCATCTTGGTAGCCCTTTTGATGTTGAAAGCAGGCTTTGCGTAACAGGCTAATTTTTTCCTCAGCCTGAAAAAAAGGTAACAAGAGGGGGGATGTGAAATAGGACAAAGGAACAAAATGTTTTTCAAATAACAGCTAACTTACTGGAATCGAGTTGTCTTCCATGGCTTGTACCCAAGCGCATGATTCCAACGAGCAAGGTCTCACAGTTTCAGTCCTTCCTTCCTTGAACAATCTTGTCATTGACGCTTCGTAGGTCAAATTGAATCTTCCGGCATCCTACATTAAACACAAACGTTTTAGATACAAGCGAACACTTAATCTTTGCTCCATTTTACTTCCTTATTAATTTTTTGTACATACCCTGTAGTAAGCGAGCTGAAGTGCCATTTGGATGAACGCATCGGGACTGACTTTACATGACTTCATAAATCCTTTTCCGTACGTGTCAAACACCAACAGTTTCAGGTCTACATCATTGAGAAGTGCCAGTGCACACTGTGAGGCGTACTCAATTGTCTCAAGGCATTCCTTTTCCATGTCCCATTTAAGACGAGTAGGATGTGGCAACTCAACTTCCACAGTTCCCTTGGTATTACCAGCTCCATCGTATCTATAATGTAGTTTAATTTCAGGATTTATATGACGCACTAAAGACGAGAGTTAAAGCGGTGCAACATAAAAGAAAGCATTCCACACAAATATATATATACCCAAGCAATGTGCACCAGCACATTTTTCAATTTGCACATAAACAGTCAACATTGAACACAAAGCTATGAAACAACAACGTCAACAACAGCGGGCTAAGCAGTTGGTGCAAAAAAAATACATGTTTATCTATATGGGATAGTATGTCGATTGATCCCAACTTGGCCTGGAATATAAAAACCATGCAACATTTCGAGATTTTGATTACTTCACAAAACTATATAATTCATTCTTGCTAAATTGATAAATAAATCGTTATTTGTAATTTTTTTAAAGCCATTCAGCTCACAACTGATAACTGCCACAAATAAAAGACTTCACAGAAATGAAACACAAAAAAGTAATTTTATAAAAACCAAAATATATTAAACCAAAAGTCTCATTTTTACCCGAGGAAGTACTCTTCAGCTAAAATATACTCCCACATGTGTCCCATAATGGGTGCATCTGACCTTTAACAAAAACATGGCGAATCACATAAAACGTGTTATTTAAGAAAACATACATAAATAAAATTGTCATCGCAAAATTAATTTTTTTCTCAGGTCGGCAAAATAACTTAAACTATTTACATGTCGCGTATATATGCAAGCTTTCCTCTTGTTGCTCATGCATTGCAAGTCTCATGTCGATACTCTATTTACAACTAATTGTTAGTAGTAGGTGCATTTGTGAATTTGACTGTTTAGGCATTCGCGTTAGGGCGCTTAAAGCATGAGTATTACATAGGTGAAGCATATTGTGAATGTTAGTGCATATGAAAATTACAAAAAAGAGAAAACAGGTGCAAAGTTAGTGACACAAATGAAGGTTTACCCATGTTCGAGATCTTCAGCCAACACGAATTCCCACATATGGGACGCAACTGCAGCGTCCGCCCTTTCAAAATACATTCATAACTTTGAAATTAATTGGAAACGACACTCCATGTTAATAATCACACAACACTTTCTCAGGTAAAAACGGCACTCTGCTTGGTTGCAATTTTGAGTATTAGCCTCTCGTGCGAGCCCTTTTCAAACGTTTGTAGCATGCTTTAAGTTATCATGTAATCAAGTTATACGAAGAACCAGTCTACATGCTGAGTTCTGAATCCCCACTGATTTCCTCAAGTCCTCAAGGTTTCGCCGTTAATTATTAAACTAATCTGGTTCACGCAAAATACTCGAAGTTAGTCAGGTATCAAACGACATGAAATATAATTCTGATTTGACACCACTCCAAACTCCTATGATTAACTGTTTGAAACCGCATTACTTTGCCACCTGGACTCGGAAAACTTTACCATTTCTACCAACCTGAGTGTATTATAATGAAGTCGATGATACTTAAGAAGCCCTTTAAAAACTTACCATGAGTGCTCAGCATTAAATCCCATCTGAATAAAAAATAATGAAGAAGAAACAACGTTAGACCTGTTGGAACAATACCAAAAATTCGGATGGCTGTGATCCGGTAAATGTATGAATTACTCACCCGCCCGTTCTTAGCAATGACCAATGTGAAGGACTTATCAAACCAACGATCATATCCATTTCCGTGGAGCATCCGCTGGGCAAAATGGTTAAGCTTTTTTGGCTCTTGCTGTAATTAATGGGCATCAACATTTACACACATAAATACGGATGAAAGAAGCCCATTATATAATGTTAAAAATAATCTATGAAAACATACCTTGTCAAACTCATACTCGTCTTCATCAAGAGTGACGACAAAAGCAGCTTTCTCAATAATATCCAAGGAGACTCTGTTTGGTCCTTTGGCGAAATACTGTTGGCGGGTCTTCGCCCAGTTGGTGCGGTCCCATGCTGTCAGAGCTGCAAGTTTTTCCTCTCCCTTTTCAGGCACGGAGGTAGCGTCATCTAGAATCCGTTGGAACTGGATCTGCAGTTCTGCGGGCTCCATCAGGCGAGCCTTGTAGTACACAGGCATTCTGTAGTAGCGACCTTTGTAGTAAACAGCGATCCATGTGCTGTCGTCTAAGTGTTGAATCCGATCAGTCTCTTCTCCAGGTATTCTGGTAGTGTTAAACACCCTCTCATACTGCCATGAGCAAAGCGGCACTAAACCTTGGATCATTATCTGAGAATGTCACAAGAAAGTGATGATAATATTGTATGAATGGTAGCCAGCATTCTATACCAAAGCATATTTCATTGACAAACAAAGCCACAACTTTCATTGAAGTTAACTTACGGGCTCCAAATGTTGTCGCTCTATGGCTCGGCGGAACATTAGTATCCCATAGGTAATATTAGCAGCACGGGCTGCCTGAACCTTGGTTGGATGGATGAGAATGGCATCCAGCCCGTAAAAGTTGGAGTTAACCATGATTGGAGTCCTTCCCCTGAGATAGACATACTCTTCCCACCAGTCACTCACGTAGTTTGTTGCCCACCATGACTTGAGGACCAAGTAGCGCTGTAACTTTCGTCCGATCCCTTGCTGGAACTCAGATGCAAGCTTGTCAAGTCTAATGTAGTCAGCGTCCTCACGCAGTGGACGTACAGATCGTAAGTACTGAAACATTAATAACGGTAAAATTCTTGCATTTTTTGTTTAAAAAATAGGCGACATGAATAAAGTACAAAAACTTGTACATACACGCTGCATCGTGTCCTCCAAGTGGGGCAATGGAAGAGAGGGTAATGAACCCTGAAAACTGTAAAGCATTGGCTTATTCCATCCAGAGAACAATTTCACAGCCATGTACCAAAGCCTTGTAGCGAGGGATGTTCTGCTCCCTTTTCCTCGCTGTTCGAACATCCATCCTTTGTACTGGAAAAGCAGCTTTAAAAGGTTTCGTACTGTGAATATTGTCGCTCCCCATATCCCGACGCCAACCACTGAACAAGCTAAACCTTCACCAAGAGGCCCGCTACAGAAAAAAAACATTCATGATGTAATTCGACTTACTCTTTCTTTATGACTGTTAGGATTTAAAAAATAAAAACAGATGCTTGTTCGTTCATACCTGGGCAAGTAACACCTCATCCATGGAATGAGTCCCATTGTAGGATCATATCCCGCATAGTATACTGACCCTAACGCTGCAACAGATACTGTCAACCCCTTCAAGGATCCAGGGTAGATCCCACAGCTGATGTTATTCTGAAATAAACAATACAAATTATGCATTTATAATGATTTCCAATTGTTATAGTATTTATCCATAATTCCAGATGATACATTGCATATTAAAACAGTTGTAATTATGTCAAAATCTCCACATTAAAAAACTTAATGATTAAATGGTAAACAATCAATAAAAAGGATTGATATTATGTTAATGGTAATTGCAATTGGTCAAGTACTTCCTGAAAAAAAAGCAATTAATTTAATTAATAACTTAAAATTATTGAACCTACAAGCAATCTTTGAAAGCGGTCCCTCCAACTCCTGGAGCACTCCTCGCCCCCTCCGAAGAATTTTGAAAGAATCATTCCAGCTCTCCGACTTAACTGCAGCTGGAACGTTCTTTAATTCACTTATCGCCACTCACTTAAAACAACTTCCAGTTGACAGTTGTAAGCAAACCCAACAACACCAACTTACTTTTTACAACTGGAATACCTTGTTTCCAAACTAATCTAAAAGAGTAAATAGCATGACAAGACGCAGACAACTCCCGCGTCAGCTGTACAGGGTGGAAACTAACGTTTGGTAAAATCACTTCGCCTACTACGAACTATTGACCATAAACTATGTAAATGCACTGCAGCGAAAGTGGAGATCAAGAATTAGTTTCAACAACAATAACAAAGGAAAACGACTAGCTTGACTCTGGCCTCTGTCGCCCTCCACCTCCTGCAACTTCTCTATCACTGTTTCCTCCACCAATTATAGTATGCAACACCGAGCACACCTTTTAATGTGTCTTGAACCATCACATTATGCTTTGTCATAGGTCAACAAGCCCATACTAAAGAAACACATGTATATACGAATCTAGCTCAAATTCCAACCCCGTTAGCCTATTCTGTCGACATAGGTACCGTACGAAGGGCCCCCAACTTTATCCCACAAGTGCGCCCACCTTCGCCACTGTTAATGACCTACGGAGGTTGTTAAAAGTACCCAAAAAAGTGCTACTCAACCCTCCCCTTCAAGAATATACATAAAACCATCCTACTACATAAGAAAAATGTCTTTTGTCAGCTAAATTTGTCACTCCACGGTAATAATAGGGAACAAAACTATTTTTATGGGACTTTTCTGAGAATAGGAACAGAGAAGTAGCCAATGCAGCGTGAATTAGTACACTAACTAGCTGGAAGGGTTGAAGGAAGCTCTTACATTCTTCAGTTAGTGACATACATACAAACATAAAACATAATATGCAACAGTGACTGGGGCATAATATGATGTGATCCTGTCCCATACACAATTACTGTAGTACTAACTAAATGCATGAATGATAATCAGTTGAAGGTAAAGACTGCTCGATGTTGGTCAGTAAGTGAGTTGGTAAACAAAATGAGCAAAAATGAAATGAACTGAAGGAACGAACATCCAAAGCCGACAAGAAAGGGGACTAAAGACCAAAAAGAGGTTGTTGGTTCTTCAGAATCTTTGAGAGATGCGTTTAATATAATCATCTCGTATTATTATAAAGCAGCTGTACAAGACTAAATACTACAATGCAAACCAACATGAGCAATCTGACCAACTAACTAACTAATAGTGATAAAAGGAAGAAAAATGATCCTGATGAATAGAAAGCATTACAATTTTTTTCTATTATAACCATTTTCATACACCTACCTACATGTAAATAGGAGGCAACTCACAAATACTGACAAATAATGTGCACATCCAACATTCTTAGGCAATAATACTACTTGCAGTTACTCAGTTGTCAGCGCGCTGCGACGCGACTACTATTGCAACAACGACAAAGCCACATGGCAGACTCTTTATTTAGCCATACTTATCAAGTCATGAATTATTTATCCTTAATCATCATCAAATATCAATGTTATAGAATGGCCTACATCACATGGTGCTTTATGGATATCAGTAATGAGAGTGAAGACATTAATTAGTAACGTAGTTGACTTGTTAAGAGCCAATCAATGTGTTATATCTTGTATCTCGTAATAGCTGGTCGTGGGATTTTCTTATTTGGTCGTAGCCTATCTAGTCGAACAAGATCAATGCTGGAAAGCACATGTAAAGTTACGTACGCTGTACATATGAGTATGTTTATATGTACGTTTGTAGGTTCAAGGTTCATTGAATCCCAGCATTCCCTCAAAAAAATGAAAGAAAAGTATCCTATAAAAGGATAATAATAGTATGGACATATAGCAAACATTGTGTATTAATGTATGCTGAACGCTGAGTATTTACACCACCTACTATATCAACATCAAGTTTATGAACAGTCTACATACACACACATGCTGCGCCAATCTACTAGCCAACTGAATATTTATGCCTAACTAAGCCATGATGTAAGTAAGCACAGACGACAGACAGAGGCGAGTGTCGGCTCTGCAGTTAATGGCATGGCTTAGCAATTGACGTAAATAAACACGGACTTTGGACCTTAAAAATTTGCACCCTCTCTTACAGAGTGAGTTTCTTGTACCTCTCCTCTCCACTACTTCTACCCTGATAAAACTGGAAAAGTCGACGCAATTTTTTAGCAACATAGGGCTTTATCTAATCTCTCTCATTTTGAACTGCACATGACTACGAAATTGTGTAGGATGGGTCCAATCAATTGGACAGTACACAAACTATGCACTATGGTCCATCAAGTGACATGGTGAACTTTGAACTTCATTCAGTAAATTGCCGAAACGAAAGAAAAGCTGCTTTGTAATGTTTGTGTGGTCAGAAATGAGGGTTGGTCCATCCAAAGTCAATAACCATTTTTTCAAGATTTGGAATAAGGAGTTGTACTAGCTAGACTGAAGATAAGATAATCTTATTATAAATATAATTCTCATTTTAGTCAAAAACAAGGTACAGGTCCAAGTTGGACTTGGACCGAGCTTAAATCAACAATTATGTTGAAATCTAACTAAACCTCTGATCCTGCTACCAAACATGTTATAATGACACTAGCGTAAGTGAGTAGTTCAACTAATTGGAATCGGAATTATTATAGATTATAGTTCAAATACTTTCTGGATACTTAGCAGTCACAATGGCAATCAAAATGCTGGGTTTAGGGAAGCAGTACAGTGAATCTATTGCATTTTGTCCTTCATATCATCATGAGTCAATAACAACTTAAATTATGAATGCGATTCCTCAACCCAACACAAATTTGATTGTGTAAATAATGGCCATGACAGTACATAATGTTTCCAAGTAATTGTTCTTAGAACCTACTCGACCACTACAACGTAAAGGCAGATACCTTAAAGCCTATAGCATCAAAATGATGATGACATGGCCGGCTCTAAGGTATTTTTCTCTTTTGTAAACAAAAATACCATAAAACGCTATACGCAAGTAGCCCCCAAATGCGCATACTTAGAAGGTAGAGAGATAAATATATAACTACTGCCTTTCTAACTCTGAGAACCTACTGCCATCAAACTAACCCTACCAACAGAGAGGTTACTCACAACAAGGCGCAAACAAGACGTACATTGTTTTGGAAGAAACGCGTCTGCATTTTGCAATATTTGCAACGTCATGTACACAGTCAACATTACATAGTACTACTTTTACACTATAGTCTATATAGCCCTACTTACTGCTACAACTGTCAAGTCAATGTCAAGTAGCAAAAACACCGTGTAAACATATAGCATCACCGTATATCAGGAATGGGATATTCTTGATCAAAAATTTTAGTTGTCTGTCCGTCTACGTCAGCTAAAAGCTGAAACAATGCAATTTATCCAGCTGCCAAAATAACTTCTCAAGCTCTTGACGCATGCGACCATGTTTTTCATGAATATGGGCTAAGGTGCAAAAAGGTTAATTAAAAAGAAGCAAAGACTGCACTTCTCCCATAAACCCTAACTTTTGATTTCCATGGACTAGTTTTTAAGCTGTGTGATTAAAGGGTAATTACTATCTACCGAAAAATCGAAAAAAATGCTAAAGATTTAATACGTAATAGCATCGAGCCCTTTCCTCGTATTCCTTTGTAATTACCTTGCATTTTCCTTCTCATTCAAAAAATATGTGTAATCAGCTATATACATGCAAAATGAAATTCATAAGTATCTCTTTCTTGAATGATATGATATGATGATGATGATGATTATACAGAAACACACACGAGGGTGGGATTCAAATGGTGGGATGTGATAGGCTGGTAAAACCCTACTACTACTACCAAGTACCAACTACTCAACTACAATGCAATACACCATGCAAACTTCTTTTGCACAGCACTTCAACTCATTCTAAGGTAGAAAACATATTCACGCATCAAAACATAATAAAAATGCATAACACAATCATATAATGGGTAGTTTCAGCAAACAAGTTTTTTTAGGAAGTCCAAAGTCCACGAGAAAATACCATTTAGGTTTTTTTTGTTGTGCAAGCTTTTTATCCTCATTCGCTTGTTCACCAAATTTACTCATTTTTATCTACTGTAGCGAACGTCGTGTGCATGAAGGAACACGCCAAAACATAGGACATGTTTGAAGCTTTTTAATATACATATTTCGTGACACAATGACTACTCTTTATAGTTTGTAGAAATGAAAATTACAGAGAACGAAAAATGCATCGTTTGCGAATGACTCCTCTTTGGTCCTTAGGAATGCGCCTGTTTGACGAAAATAAAGCATAACCATGCCTTCAGCCTCAGATGCAATGCAATGCAATTTAGTAACAATGTATTTTGGATATACAGTATGAAGTACAAATGCAGCAAATAGAAACTTTGACGTTGAGGTTGATGCTGGTAATCAATGATCACATCGAATCCAATCACGTAGCTAGCTAGTATTTTGCAACAAGGAAACAATGACAAAAATTCAAATATGGAACTTGGAATGAGTTGGAAATTATGTATGTACATCACATCAGGAAAACATAATATCAACTGAGCCTTTGAACATCATGAATGACGACGCAGTACATAAAGAGTCTTAACAGACGACTGGCATTTTTTGCAGACTGGCAATATTGTTGATTTGATGATTATGTTTACAATATGCAAGTGCAAGCATTTTGCTCATTGCCTACTACTACTACAACTACTCTACCTGATCTGATCGTTACAGGAGATGAGATTAGAGAGATGCAGCACAGTCCAAACAATGGAGAGCGTATTTGAGCACAGTCAGATAGAGAGACGTTTCGTTTAGCAAAAACTCCTTTTAGAAAACAGGCTCGTGTTTGGGGTCACTTATGTTTACGCTTCTCGAATGACATCAATACTATGATTATATATATGCTTATTAGTGAGAACTATGAAGAATGGGTATAGCCTACCTTCCGCTCTCACTCACTCACACTCAAACATGGTTAAATATTAATAGCCTATATTTGCAGGATTGGATGTTCTCATAAAAAATTAATGGAAGTACTTGACTCGCGATTGGCAATAACATTAATATTGAATCAGGCAGCTAATGGTTGGCAGATGATTTGTGACGATGTGAATGTGGAGGAAAATGGATGATGACTGCCTCCACTGACTAAATGGTTATTCATATGACAAGCAGGAAGGTAAAGGTATAGCTAAAATAAATTGTCAGTTGAACTTACATAGATGCGCTGGCCACGTTTTCTCCAAGACCGCTTTCCAGACAACCAGATAAGGTGTAGAACCTCTCGATCAAAGTTCAAATTGAATCCATCGTGGGATACACTTAACGAAAAGGCAACAGCTGAGTGGGCTTCTGCCATCCTTCCAGCAGCAGAAACTCAGGCGTCGTTGATCAATCCAATATCGTCTTAAACTGATCACTTGATAACCAACACCACTTCCGTAAGTTTCCTCAATATTCAATCAAACTGTTAAGTTGGTCTGACGGAGCTAGAATGAGTGTGCCACAAGGAGTTATCGAGAGTAAAAAGCTGAACTTGAGCTCTCACTGAGTAACTAAATGTGTAAGCATGTATTAGATCCCGCAGAATGAACAACATTCACTCTTCCACAGAGGAGAAACCCAACCAGAAGAAGAGTTCTTTGGTGTGTGTTCGTGTGTGTGTGCGATGTGAAGTCAAAATAGTAATAATACGAGTTGCCTTCACCAGACCTACAAATATAAACTCAAGACTCAACCTACAGCCCACCAGCCCACTTTTAGATCCACCTCGCTCAGCACTATTTCAAGCGAGGGGCAGCTTGCAACTCCAGGAGCAGTTTTAACCTGAAGATAATTTTTAATTAAAATTACTAAAATTTGAACTAGTTAATATTAAAATTTTGTATTCAAGATTGATTAATTTGCAGAAGTCAATCCATCAAAATATACACAACACCAGAAGAAGTAATCAACTGTTACGGCTACTGTAGGGTACGTTATATCTGCTGTTTGCTTCAGTTGGGTTTTCTTTAGCTTCAGATGCTCTTGCTCTAGTCTAATATGAACTTACGTTTGCTTTACGCAGGTGAGAGAGACAAGTAAAGTAGAAGTGGAGCTGAACATTGAACATTGGACATTGGACTAGTTAGAGTTGGTTCAACTTGGGTTTTATATGAATTAAAAACAGTCAAGTCTTGATAGGTATAAAGAAGCCTCACTAAAGGATGAAGATGATGCGTGTATATTAGTATACAACCTATAATGTTTCAATTCAACAGCACAAGAACAATACTACCACCACCATCTACCTCATCAACGGGATTGTATACAAATACTACATTATATTGTACTGATACAACACTGTTTTATATCGCAAGCAGCCTGCAGCCAGATATGATAACGAAATTCGGTCTGTCTGTTCCTCTTTCTGTCTCTTCTTTTGTGTAATATGCGGCGCATGTAGGAGAGTTCATAGAGCCATGCAATTTTTATTTGGCATGTGCCGTGCTGTATGCAACTTTCTACGTATGTATGAAATATTTTCCTCTGATCATTTTCCTTGTCAATCCACAAAATTGCAAGTGTGGTTATTAATATCTCTAACTAAGGATTAATTTGATAAGAACTTTCAGCTGAAAATGATTTACTGAATTTGATTGTAAACTCTGGATGGAAACGCAGATCCCTGGCATCCTTGTTTATCAGTTTATAAAAAAATATGCAGCTTATCTTCCACACCGAGTAAATATGACTAGGCTACGACCATTCACAATTTTAAAACTGTACACGCACCGCTCGAGAATTTGCAAGTACCTTGTTTGCCACCACCAGATGGATTGGCTTGTGTTTTATTTCATTCAGCCCGACAAGAGGAACCCTTGACTTACAAAGTGGATGATATGGACTTGTGTATCTATCTATATCCATTCATTCTTGACTCCAGTCTTTTATCTTGGCATGTTTGGGTATCAATCATGCAAATGACAATTTCACAATAAATTGCACGCTCGCTCCATCTCCACTACATATTTATATTCATGCTAATCCAGTCGTCGTCACACTATCAGACTGAAGCCTTTTCAGTTTCGACAAAGGGAATGCTAATGGAACAAATGAGGTAGAAAATTCTGCGGTTTTATCGTAACAACTTTCCTCTACGATAAAAATACGATAAATTGAGAAATATTCAAACTTGCAAGCGATCGAACATGGGAATTTACATATATGTAATATACAATATATGAAAAATATTAGACAGTACACTTCACATCCTGCTGTTATCAATGGAAATAAACCCGGCAAGCCAAGAGTAAATAAGCTGTGCAAAATATGATCACAATGTTTTAGAGGGCTACCGTTAAAAATTATCTAACCCCTAACCCAATGCATTGCGCAAATGCGTAACTTATAATTATAGGATTCTATAATTTCATGTCATAAATATCAGCTTAATAAATAAAGAGTTCGTGCCATGTCCATGTCACTGAAATGAATGTCCAGGTCATGTTAATGCAGTATTATCGCTTAATGCAAGGTATGTATTGTTGAAAACGGAGCTTTAAACTGTTTACCTGATCATACTAAACGTGAAACAAAAGAGAAAATCGGATACATCACTAAAGTACTGAAAGGAATGACGGAATTAAGAAAATGTGAATCAATTGAGAGATATGAGCATTAAACTGTATTATAACAGAAGAGTTAACACTCACCCAGTAAAATGATTCCCGTAAAGCTGTTTGAAATGATTCCCGTTGTTTACTTTAAAATCTATACTACGGACGGTGGGTATCGTCATATATTTTGTCATCGATGCAAAGCAGCCACATATTCACAATCCGTAATTATGTTAATGTTGTAGATTACATGCCAACATTTTTGTTATGGCTTCCCCTCAGCCTCAACTTTCATGCAAGCAAAGATAAGGTGATGAATTGAACTCGGCTCCCATTTATAACGTAACCAAAACAAAACAGCTTAAAATACGGTCTTCTGGAAATGGAATTGAACCGGCAACTTAACTATGTTGTAACATAAGCCCAATTAGCGATGCTCTTTTAACTATAGATAATTTTTACTGTTTACTACCTCAATATTTGTTTTCGACTTGCTTGATCGAGTTCTGATGACAACAAAGCGAATTCAGACAACTCTACAACAAAAACATGATGTTTTTGGGAAGATGCTTTCTCAACCCTTGATGTATGAGCTGAGTTTATTTTCTAAATATGAATTTCCATGCTTACTCTACCGAAACTGATGTAGTCTTATGTCGGAATCGGAAGATTGTATCAATCTCTTACTTGTTTCATCCAATCAGCGTAAATAGGTTGACTTGTACTGTTAATTACAATTAGATGCAAATGCTCGTTCAAACGATGAAAAGTCATGAAAATCACTCCTGGCAAAACTCCAGCTTTATACTAACAATCATATCCCAACGTTCTCTATCTGCTACTTAATTGCTGATTTATGCACAGGTCGTACATATAATATAATTGACGTAATATTAATAATTGGCGATATACGGATACAACAAGTTACGAATCTTAAAGTGATACATTTGAAGTAGATTGAATTGAATGATTTGGGTGTACCAAATATAATCTAAGATTGAATATGTATCTCCACTATTTTCATCACATACTGTTTCCAGTCGGATGGACACAGTATAATTCAACTGAATACAGTTGTACTATTTAAAATCAATCTTAAAGTCAGTAAACCACTAACCAATTGTCAAGAAGTGTAAACTTCTCGAAGATGTGTTACAACAAAAATCGACGGGCGTTGTCGACTGTACCTGTTTTACATCAAGCTCTGGCTATTTCTTTAACTTCGATTTTACTACTTACTATTCAATAAGATTTTACACCGCAACACCTTTTTTCCTTTCATCCATCAATGTCAACCTTGCCACTTCGGTTTACAACCTGTGAAATGTTACGCAAACCAGAACGAAAACATATTTATTTCATTAACACCTTTTTTTACTATTTAGCTATCAGCAGTATCATCCGCAGTTTAAGTCATACAAATATGTTTTCGGACTCAAATATTATTATCCAATAACGTGCCACCTGCTTCGTCATTCCAAACTAAGGCATCTACGATAAAAAACTGGCAGATGGAAACTGTTAAAAATTATTATTACTGGCTTGGTCAGCACAGCGTGAGCCAAAATATCCTCAAAGATGCTAAATGCTTCAGCGTCGTTAAGCATGAATGAATATTCATTAAGTCGCTAAAAGTCTTGCAATTTCTATCCGTGACAAATCAGAGATAGAGCAATAAAAATGAGCTAAATGTCACCTTCGTGCAAATGATTGAGGTCATATAGAGTACTTATTCCATACGCTGTAACTGTCATAACATATTCACATGCAAAGCTTAAATTTATTGTTACGTCCTTCAATACTGCTCGCCTATTTTTAATGGCTTGATCTAAGGTAGAATCACACTACAGTACAAATTGCCCATACGCATAAAATTGGTCAGAAAAATATTATTAGCAAAAATCTCATTAAAACTACCTACCTCAGTTTTCCTGTTTAACTACCTATTTAAGGGAAAGGGAGTGAGTGATTGTTAAAGGATTCATTACTCAGTCATTAGCACTATATCATATCATCATGGTCACCTCCTCGTTTCAACGGCGTCATTTATACTTGCATTGTTAAAAAAACTTTAGTGCACAATAATATTTCATTTTCGTTTTATCTATGATGTACAACTGATCAGTCAGTTGACCCTGAATAGTGAATTATCAAGCTTCTAGCGGATTAAAGAAATAAACAAACAAATTCACGCAGAGTCCATCCAAACCAAGTATTTTCACATATTCATTATTATAATGATACCTATTTACACTCTCAGATTTTTTTAATGTGACATATGACGCAGAATCAATTACTCCTTTTGTTGGACACAAGCTTTTAAATAAATGGATGTCTCTACAAAGGTATGTATGTATGGATGCATATTATGCCAAACGAATTAAATACTCGTTACATGTTAGGTCATCGAAAAAAAAAGGTTCATAAAGTTGATCAGTTGATCTCTTGCTGTTAATCACTAGGATAGAGCAGTTTCGTTGCACGCGCGATACTAGTTTACAGATGAATGCGTAATATTGCTTCCTCGTGGTAATTATCTTCCATTTTTGTACACTTTCCTTATAACATACAAAATGCATAATAATAATAATCCATTTTAGCAATGGATGTGGACGCTCAATAAAAGTTTGTATGTGTATATACACAAAAATAAAAAAATGATGATGATGAAGGTAGAGGAGGAACAGAAAAAAAGAGTTAAATAATAATCATAGACTTGTGCCAAAAAGATACATAAGTCATTAACGTGTTAGACGCACGGTTGCGCTTGCTTGCTTCATTGCCATGTTATGTATGAATGTATGATGTATAACGCCGCTTCTTGTCTTTCGTCTCTGAAACATCATCATCATCACAATCACTATCGTCGTTATCGCCACCAATTTTTTTCTGTATCGAACAAAACCTTCCATTCTAACAATGATCAATAAGGGACTGATCCCTTACGATGAAACAATAGTTTATTGCACCGCGCGCAAGATACATACATATGAATTTGTGCATGCATATTAAACATTTTTCTTTTGCATGATAAATTGATGAGCATAATTTTGCGTGTAAAACTGTTTGGTCAGTTTTCTCAATGCTGAAGTTAGCAACACTTACAAACATTTATCGTGCTAACGATTATTATCAGACCAAATAATAATTTATGTATCTTTTAGAAGAAATGTGCAAACTACAAACTGTAAATCTTAATTGTTTCTGATGAAGCCCTTCTTTCTGCGTTGCTTGTTATCGTGGCGTCTATTCTAAGGGTGCAGCACTAGGAGTAGGTGCAACTCTACGATGCTCATATGAAAATAATAATTTGGGGTTGATAGCTAGCTAGCACGCTGCAGTTACCAAATCATATCATTAAATTGCGATAAACAATGCTAGTTTTGTTGTCTTTATTCTTCAAGTCAGCATCGTTCATCATTCAGCTTCCAGGTGTGCTCTCAATAATCCCTAGAGCATTCAGATTTGCATAACGCACGTTTATCAATCACTCCACTCCACTTCAAGTTTGCTTCACTTGTGGAGCTGCTGAGCAAAAAAGTGAGTGAGAAACACACCAATTCACAATGTAATACCCTTGAAGATATTAGAGCGTTCTTGTGGAGACCACAAAATTGGAGTTAGTTTTGTTTAGCGAGTTGTGCTGTGTTTGTAGCTTGTGAAGTTCGTGAGTTGTGGTGAGCATAGTATAAAAAATCTTAGTTTCCTCAGTCCTGTCAATCCGGTAAAAGTCTATTCTGATTATTTTATTGCTAGATTACAAAATTATTAATCGGCAAAAGAACACTGGGCCTTCTGAGCACACATAATGTGTGGAAAGTGAAGTTGTTGAGTGTTTCATATGACCTTGTGTATATTAACGTGAGCTTTTTGCTAAATCAGAGTTGGAGTGGGTATCCTCGATTTGATACTCAAAGCTGGTGTCATTTCATTATAATCATTGCTCCTCAATCCAAGCTTAGCCAGATAGCTATCATATCATCTTTCAAATTAAATAAATTAGCTTGTTGAAATGCTATCCTTGAGAGCTTGAAATGTTCGAGTTCTTGGTTGAGTCCTGAGATCCCTGTTTGAAAAAACAGTGCCATTTAAATGCTTTACTCAAGCTTGTCTTCCAAAGTAGTGGTGTGTATGGAATATGACAGATACATTTAAAGACAAAAATGCAACTGAGCTCTGCCAAAGAACGCCATTTCCAGCCACAAAACTCAGCGAACCGTATCTTAAGACCTTCTTATCGCTTTCATTCATCTCTCCGACTACAGGTGCATTATTCTATTAGTCAAGAGGATTTTGGCAAGGTTTTTTTAAACAGGCGAATTCTATCTGTATTCTCAACGCACGAAACTCTCAAAGAAAGAAAGTAAACTCCATAATTTGAATACCCAGAAGGAGAAGAGATCCCTCAAAATATGACAATGAAGATTAGGTTGTAGCCAGCTCAAGCAGAGAATGGAAATTATGTTTTATATTCATCTATCATCCATATAGATCTTCTGACCGTAGGCTGCGTATAACCATCATATTTTGTATTGCAGTTGCAATTTTTTTCAATTGCTCAACCATATTCCCCGTCATCATCTTATTACTCGAGTTAGGCATTATGGATGACAGCCAAATCAAAAGTTCTTAATGGACATACAAAAATGCCATGGCATTCATTGAGCCCAAATTGTACAAAATGATATTGTTGATGCTGATATACGTTTTAAACGTCATCTTCTTCCAAGCGCTTCTTCACGCACAATTAATTACCTAAACTCTGCTCTCGACAAGGAACAGAGAGAGGAAAACGGATGTAGCTTTAATAACATATCTTACTCCACGTTTTTTCAATAATAAAAAGCAGGCAACATGAACAATTAAAATAAACTTTTGCAGAAAAAGTAACTGGAACTCGTGGGCTCTTATATAATAAATTATTTTGTCGTGCAAGCATTCCGCAAGCTCACACACATCATCATCATCACCATCATTACTATTAATTTTGCCTACGCAGTGTAAAATTAATGCTCAGCAATTCCAGAATGTGTTTTGTTACATAGCCTTCTATCAATTTTCATTAACTCTTCTGGTGTACATGTTTCATGGACTTTTGTACATGAAATGGTAGCGGAGCTGTTATAAAGTTACTCATAATTATAGTCGCCTCTCTTATAAAAGTATTATCTATTCAAATTGAGATTTTAGCATTACCAGTCTTCACTCTTGCTTGATAATATGTATGCATAATTTTTGCATTCTGAAGCTCGAGCCAGCTAATCCTCTGCTGATCCCTTTGCAGAAGACAAGCGTATGAATGGCTGTGAGCAGAATCAAGGATGTTATATATCTCTTTAAAAGTAACTATCGGAATTCATTGGCAATCATATCATGTCGTAGTGTAAAGTATTGTGTGGGGAAGTCTCACTAAAGTTCATTTGCGTCAAGAGTCTTAACTGAAGACGACTCTGCACACAATTCCAGTTTACCTTCCTTCTCGTCTAATGTTATTAAAACTTTCCCAGGCTTGAAAATGCATATTATGTGTGTGATGTTTAAAACGTACTATGAAGCTGATTGTGAGTATTATGTTATTATTATTTATTTTTATTCTTCGTCTGCTTCCGAACCAAATGGGTGAGTGGCAGGCAGCTGTTCTTTTTGTATTATCTTCGTAATATCTCTTTCGTACTTATGCCTCCTTTTCATTTGTCTGTCTTTCTTGCATAGGGACGAAGAGTAAGAAGAAGGAAAAAAACATAATCATGATTGCAAAATGTTTATTGCAGTATACCTTCAGAGGAGGTTTTCATGTTCACATTTAGCTCCGTTTAACCTTATACAAAGATGGTTTATTACAGACATAGGCATTAATCAGATAACCTTACTGACTGACGATGAGTAGAAGAAGTCAAACCTAAAAAATGCAAAGCGTTATTTTTTAACATGGTAGAAAATGGCTAAGCTGGTTTTATGTCAATGTGCATGTTTTTAGGTACGAAATAAGTTATGCTCATGTAAGAGATTGGTTGCAGTAAGTAAATTCATTGTTTTAGCGACTACTAATAGGAGCACGTCTGAGATTTCTTCCTGCATTCACCGACCGACAAGAGAAGAGACAACGGACGGAGAGTACAACTTTTTCTACCTCTCTCCTTACTCAGAAATGAAACTCATCACCATTTTTATCAAGTTTCAATTGTGACAGCGAAAGTAACAATACATACATAGTACGCAACTTTTATTTTTTACTGACTGTGTCCCCCCTTCACAATGCAGACGGTAGGAACGAACGGTGTGCCTTTGTTAAGTGGACGTTTATAGTTGATCTGTTGTGATTTACTGTTTGAGTGGCTTGAAGCCTGTGTGACTCCTGCATGCAAAACAGAATTGCACACAAGGTTTCAGTCTAAACAATTAGCCACGAAACGTGGGCAAGTGTCGACGTGAAAAGTTGTCAAACGTTTGGGGCGTAGTGAGACCATGGCTTTATTACGGAAGATCGGAAATGGGGTCCTGATCCTGTTATTTTTTTGTGTTATTGGGGGTATGATCGCGTGGGGTATCATTTCCCACAATGAAAATGAGCGACAACGGGAAGCTCGCAGAGCTGGGGAAAGACTCGTTCAACAGGATATGGATGCAGAAAGGGACAGCAACCTTGGACTTATCAAAGGGTGCGTCACAATACAATACTATGTTATAATAATAAGCTTGCATGAATCAATACAATTAGCAAAAATGATCTTAAGATCAAATTCATAGTTCTCATCTGCAATGAATTAATTGTTGCAGATGTCATGGGCCTTCATGGAAATGTTCACTTCGACTTGACCCCGCAGTTATTCCATTGCACTATGAAATTTACATAAATCCAAACATTCAAACTGGGCTATTTGAAGGGTGAGTCAGTATATATTTCCCAATTTTGTAACAAACTGCATACTTGAAAGCTTCTATAAATATCTAATCTGCTACAATTCATTCTCTTAAAGAAATGTAAAAATCAAGATAAATGTAACTGAAAATGTGGAGCACATTCGATTACATATAAAGGACTTGGGTATCTTAAGCACAATTGTTAAAAGAAATGATGAGGAGGTTAATAACATCACGGTAAGCTATTAATGATCCATGCGTATTTTGACGTGGCATAGTTTATCATCTAATTTGCTTCAAATAAATGATTGTGCATTCAGGCTTTTCTCTTCGGCGACAACGAATTCTGGGTGATTGATCACACAACCAGCAACAAAATGTTTCAAAAAGGAGACTACACCTTAGAAATTAAATTTCAAGGTGACATGACCAAGAAAATTGTTGGGGTCTACAGAGCAGCATATTTTGATAAGCTTGCAAATGAAACGAGGTATGTAATACATGATGTTTATAATAGGTGTTGCGTGCAACGCTACGATTACTCATTTAAAAAGTGACCTAAACCTTTTTTGTTGTTGTAAAGATATGTTGTGAGTACAAAATTCCAGCCGACGGATGCCAGGTAATCTTGCAAACCATTTTGCGCGCTATTCTCTCTTTTAATTAAAAAACATACTGAATTCTCATTCAATTGCGCTTCTCTTTAGGAGAGCTTTTCCTTGTTTTGATGAGCCTGGATTTAAGTCAACGTTCTCGCTAAGAGTTGTCCGACCCAGGAATCTCACGTGCATCAGCAACATGCCTATTCACGTATGACACATTTCTTTGAACCGTTCTTGTAGCAAACGAATATGTAGTACAAATTGGTATCATGTTATGCAGAGTGAAGAACTTAATACGCCGGAGCCTGGATATACCACAGTATTTTTTGAAAAATCCGTCCCAATGGTGACATATTTGGTAGCGTTTGCTATAGGGGATTTTGAAAGCAGGAATGCCACAACTAGTCGTGGACTTCCGGTCAGAGTGTATGCTACGAGACCTCTGGTACGTTGTTACTCATTGTAAAGTCTTAGTCTGCTGCAGTGAACAGTAATTGAATATTTCACTTGCTGAATAGGCTCCCAATGTTGAATATGCGGCATCAATAGCACCCAAAATGGTTGAATTCTATGAGGACTATTTCAAAGTAAAATATCCTCTCCCAAAGCTTGGTATGTTTACCATCCAATTCGAAGCCATATTTTAATCATCTATGCAAAACAATAATATGAATGTTTTATATGTGTAGATATCATCGGAATTCCAGAATTTATTTCTGGTGCTATGGAACACTGGTGAGTTCATAGATTTATGACGCAATGAAAAGCGCCATGGTAACATTGCATACATTCTAGTAAATTAAACTTAAACTCTTCCAGGGGCATGATTTCATTCCGTGAAAGTAATTTGGTATACACCCCGGGTGTATCATCAGCCTACAATAAAAAGCGTGTTGCAGCCGTTATTTCTCATGAAATTGCTCACATGTGGTTTGGGAATCTCGTAAGTTGATCCATCTTTCAACCTGAGCACATGCGTACATTTTATTAATTAACTGGTTTGTTGTTTAATGGTACAATTTATTGCTCCACTTTTAGATGACTTTGAAATGGTAAGTTTGTTTGATGTAAAAAAATTGAAATGACTGAATTATACAAAGTTGTATGTATCACTAACTATAAAATGTATTTTTGTCTTTGTTCCGTTTTGCGCTTCTTTAAGGTGGAATGGTAAGTTGGTAGTCACTTAAACCTCATACTCATTTACGACAGTACTTAAATATTATTAATAGCATGATTTTATGGCTTAATCTTCAGATCTCTGGCTGAATGAAGGGTTCGCAAGCTACATGGAGTATAAAGGTGTCAATCATGTTCACCCGGAATGGAAAATCAATTGGCAATTCCTTGCCGACGATTTTGCAGATACTTTAAGACTGGATGCAAGAATGAGCTCACATCCTATTGTTCAAGCTGTCTCTCACCCCAATCAGATCACCGAGTTGTTTGATGCAATTTCATACAGTAAAGGTGCAACTATAATTCGAATGCTCGAAAATTTTTTGGGAGAAGAAGCTTTCAGAAGCGGAGTGTCAGCATTCTTAACAGAATTTAGCTTTAAAAACGCTGTAACTCAAGATCTTTGGGATAGTCTCCAAAAAGAGGCGCCAGACAACGTCAACATTTCTCTAATAATGTCCACATGGACAACTCAGATGGGATATCCAGTGGTGACACCCACTCAACTCAAAGGTTCAAAAATTAGGTTCAACCAAGAACGGTTCTATGAAAACAAGGGCGCTGGACAGGAACTTCCGAAGGGGTTTACTCCCATGAACAAAAATCAACAATCCCCGTTTAACTATAGGTGGGAAATCCCATTGAAAATTGAGTATGGAACTTTGGACGGAAACAAAGGGAGCAAGGTGTTCTGGATGAATCACAAAACAAACGAAGGTCTATATTCGCAACATATGAATAATATGATGTATTAGAGCAAACTGAACACTGAGTTTCCTTTCTTTGTTGATTTTTTCAGTTGAAGTGGATTTGGGAACCAATTACGATTGGTTTAAGTTGAATCCAGGATATTTTGGCCTTTATAGAGTAAACTATGATGAAACTGTGATTCGCAATATTAGACGGGATCACATAGACCGATGGACGGTGCCTGATAAGTGTGGTCTCATGAGGGATCTCTTTTCCCTGGCAAATGGCAACTACAGCGAAGATTTCTCATTAGCACTGGAATTTGCTCAGATCTTGAAGGGTGAAACAGAATTTTTATTGTGGGACTGTGCTGATGGACATCTTAGGAAAATTGGAAAGCTACTCAGAAAAACGTCTCCAGATGTTTATCCCACGTATCAGGTATGTTTTATCAAATATTTGTGTTAATAAAGGGAAATACTTACAAACATGGAATGCTTTAACATATAGAGATACATGCAATCGCTCGTTGAAAAGGCTTATGACAGCCTGGAATGGAAAGACACGGAAGACGAAGATCTCATGAAGAGGTAAGTAGCTGGTTAACTATAAAAGATGTAGTTAGCGACGAGTATAAGATTTAACTCATCAAGTGATAAGAAGCCACAACCTGTTCTTAATAACCTCCACTAATAGACTGATCAAGCCCAAAATTATCTCCCTTGCTTGTGAATTCGAGCTTCAAAAGTGCAGACAACAAGCCTCCGATTTGTTAAATGCGTCGCTCGAATCTCCAGAAAATGTGTTGGGCGGATTTCGTGATGTTGTTTACAAATGGGGTACTACTTTTTAAGGCTAAATATACTAATTGTCTAATCGTTTCCGACAAATTTAAAAATCTGCATCATTACCATGTTTACACCTAAATGTAGGTATGTATCAAGCTGACAATGCCACTTGGCAGCTAGTATGGAAGCGCTATATGAACGAACAGGATCCTCAAGAA
>JAQGAP010000704.1:0-28485 GCA_034697805.1 Orchesella bifasciata
TCAAACACTTTATTCACTCCAACGTTCCAAATACAATCCGACTTTTTATGCTTTCGTAACGCGATGAACGCAGTGTGATTTCTGACGTCCTTGTCCTTGGAATCTTCTCCTGTCATTTCCTTCTCTCCTCTAGTCACCTCTTAGGCTCTTACGGCTCTTTTTTGTGTTTTGCACCGTTTCTAGTGATGAGTGGATATTTTCAAATCTGAGTGAATAGTAGGAAAATATTATGAGTGAAGATATTGTACAGTGAGAAAATTGTTGTGAAATGTAGTCGCCTTTTACCACCTCCAAATGCGAGTGGGGTTAGGTTTGTAAACACATTTGCAGTATTTTGTATTCAAAACTTCAGTATAATGTTGTTAACACTTCGTTTCAATGACCCAAGACGTCTTGTCACCAGAGCTTGGATCGATATTTTATAAAGGTAAAAGGTAGTGGTAATCGGTATTTTCAACTACGGTGCGGTCAAAGGTGGGGGTAGAAGGTAATTTTCCATATGTGTTTTCGTGACATTCTTCGTAGTCAACAATCAACAAAAAATTAATACTTTTAATTTGAACCCCGTTTCTTTTTGAAATGTTTGGCAATCTATTTTGGCAATAAATAACAAATATTATGGAAATGTGAGATTGATCGAATTAACTTTCAGCACCATTATCTTATATATTTTTTAAGCGGAGTAAAAGCTTATGGTTTTATTTTTGTTACAGTACCAACGATTCGTATAGTAGGCCGAGCTCTATAGGCATCCTGCCTATAAGCGGTGCACTTCTTTATATATATAAACAGCTCATCAGCTGCTAAACACCATTGCACCGCTTATAGGCAGGATGCTATAGGAGCTCGGCCTAGTCTACGAATCCTTGGTACTGTATATGGACATATATGCTTTGAAGTATTTTTGAAATTTAACAACTTAGTTAATAATCAATGGTAAGTTACTATTGGTAACCATTGTGGTTAAATATAAAATGAAATCTTAACAAAACAATTATTTGTAGTTGCTAGTTCAGCCCTATTCTTATCTTATCTTAACTAAGCCCCATACAAACTAATCGTGTGTGATTAATGAACTTGCCATGAAACTAATTTTCTTTAGCGGAATCGTCCAACGCATTTTTGATGAGCTCCACCATTTTAGCCAAAGTTCCGTAAACATCCATGTCGACAAAGCCCAGTTTGACGTCACCCAAATGGAGTTGTACCTTATTGTAAAACTCGATGCTCAATATCGAGTCCATTCCCAATGTGGAAAACATGACATCATCTTCAATATCTTGGAAAGGGACACCAAGCGTGTCAGTAAGTAGTTCTTTGATTAGCTTCTGAACCGTCAATTCCTTTCCGCACAGCCCTTCAGCTTGCTTGTATTCTTCAAGGAAACTCATTTTTCGTTCTTCCACGCTCTTTCCCTTTTCTCCATTTTTAATTCTCGGGCTGAAATTACGACCTTCTTCATAAAGCTCCTCTAGCAAAGTTTTCTCATAGATTGGCCTTAGTTTAACAAGTTCTTCCATCTTAATAGAGCCCACTGCTACACAAGGGTTTTCATGCCTTTCCCAGAAAATATGTTCTAGAGCTCGTATTCCTTGTGCTGTATTAAAAGCATGAAAAGCCTTCAGCTCCAAGTTTTCTCCAAGACCAGCGTTCCACTGTCCCCAGCTCACGCAGAGTCCATTGAGTCCCATTCCATGCCTCATTTCAATCAACGCTTCCATGTACGCATTGGCCGCGGCGTAGTTACTCTGTCCAGCATTGCCCAACGTGGCCGACATGGAGGAATGGAGCACAAAAAATTGTAAGGATTTTCCAATAGTCAACTCATGCAAATTATAGGCTCCTTTAACTTTGGGAGCTAGCACGTGCTCAAAGTCTTCCCATTTTTGGTGAACTATCATCTTGTCAGAGAGCACACCAGCGCAATGGTGGACTCCTTGGAGAGATGGTAGATTGTAGGTTGACTCAATGTCCTCAATAACTTTCTTGCATTGGGCGTAATCCGAAATATCCACTTTCAAACATAATATTTTTGTCCCTTTCTCCTCTAATCCATTGATTGTTTCAAGTGCTTTGCCACTCGGTGGAGATCTACCAAGGAGGACAAGATATTTGGCGCCTTGTGACACCATCCATTCCGCGATGGCTAAGCCAATTGCTCCCTTTCCACCTGTAATTAGGTACGTGCTCCGACTGTTAAACAGATTTTCTTTCAATTCCTTCCTGAGTCTGTCAAAGGAGGCCATTTCTATATTAACTTTTCCAATCTGCTTCGCCTTCTGGAGGAACGTGAATCCATTAATAATTCGAGAGGCTGAAAATTGGGTGTACGGAATGGGGTGGAGTGAGCCTTCCTCAACAAGAACCACTAAGTCTTCCAGCATAGTTTTTAAAAATGAATCCTCCAGTTCATTAATATCCACAATTTTGTAGGAAACATCTGGCCTCATATTTTCAACCTCTTTCGGCTGCCAAATATCCAATTTACTGATTTCCACAAAGTAGCCACCATCCTTGAGAGTTTCTAACGAGGTCTCCTTGAATCCCGGTCTAGTCAAGCAATTCAGAACGACATCCACCCCTTTGCCATTCGTTACCTCCATAATTTGGTTACCAAACTCCAGCGTCCTCGAGCCAAACACGTGTTGCAAACCAAAATGCGCTAAGTATTTTCGCTTTCGCTCGCTGCCCGCCGTTCCAATAATATTTAAACCTAGATACTTGGCAATTTGTATGGCCATCAACCCAACACCACCAGATGCCGCATGGATCAATATAGTTTGGCCTTTCTTAGCTTGTGCAACATTCACAATGCAATGCCACGCAGTCGCAAATGCAACAGGGAAGGTTGCGGCTTCCGAAAACGTCATGTTTTTAGGGATTTTTGCCAAAATGTTAGTGGAATAGCGAAGCAGGCCTCTCACACCGGTTTGTCGTTTTGCAATCCCAAACACAAGATCGCCAACCTTCCATTCCCCCATCATGTCTTCACCGAGAGCAGTGATTTTCCCAGCAAAATCATTCCCAAAGGCTCCCCAAATTTCCTTTTCAAATTCTGGGCTGGGCTTGAGCACGCTGAACACATCACGAAAATTTAGGGAAACACTTTCGACTCGGATCTCCACCTCATCAGGTTTTAACGGTGTTTCATCATCACTCACAGCCGAATACTTGAGGTCGGAAATAAGATTTGATGGTGGGAGCTCGATGGAAAAGTTGCCAGATTCGGAAACCGGGATCTCCAAATTAATACTTTTACGTCCGATCTCACTTTTTTGAAGTCGTCTTGCCAACCGAACTCCATTCCGGTACTGAATCTCACGTTCGTCATCGTTGGAACGCCACACTTCGTCCAACAAAATGTTGAGCCTTTCTTCAGTTTCACAATGGGGATCCAACTCTATCAATTTGGATGACAAGCCGGGGATTTCAAACTGCGCTGTTCTCATAAAACCCCAAAGAGTTGCGGCAAGTGGAGAGCAGCCTTTGGTTGCAACAATGAGTTTTGGTATTGAGCTTTTCCAGGGGACTTTAATAATGCCCTGTGAAACTTGGAGAAGGGGCTTTAGCAACAGTCCATAGTTGTCCGCTTCCATCCCACTCTCGTCCTCAACCACAAAAAGAATCCCTTCTAAAGTTTCCTTATGATTTTGCATCGCTTCTTCTACAATACCGCTATTTCCACCAACCAACGTGAGGACCACTAGATTTTTTTGTAATTTCATCAGAAGTTTTCGAGTGGTGTCCTCCAAAACCTTATGTTTTTGGGTGGAAACTACGAGCCAACTTTTTTCTTGTGTTTTTGTCCTCGCCTCATCCAACTCACGGCTTTTGAGTTGAGCCACGATAACCCCCATGTTGCCTCCAGAATGGTGTATTTTGTGGGTGGCATGGAAACCCACTTTCTCCATCAAATGAGCCCAGCTCTCCACATTCAGAGCGGGAACGTCAAACTCTTCATGATTCCAATAGTGCTCTGAGTGCCCAAAAACAAGGTCAAGTTCGGGAACTGGTCCATTCATTTCTTCAATTATGATAATTCCTCCAATTTTTGTGAGCAGTTTCAAATGTTCCACACTTTTTCTACAGTTTTTGGTGCTGTGGAGGCTATTCTGGGCGACTACAATGTCAAAATGGGATGGAGGTAGACCTTGATCCAAAGGATTACTTCCGATGTCCAATTTTACTAAAATGACATTAGCACTCCGAGTGTTTATCTGAGGGTTCGAGGATGTGAGCCAGTATTCGTATTCAATGTCATCATCGTCTAGGGCGCTAAGTACCTCATCAACAAATTTTCGAGCGTCGTTTCCGACATCCAAAATCCTCATAATTTTGTGTGACTCACGACCACCTTCCCTTTCCCACATTTCTCTTGCAACTTCTGTAAACACCTGGGTGGAAACCTTGAGTCCATCATTGAAAAAACGACCAGTTTCCCAATAAAGCTTGGAAAGCTCGAACAAATCTTGATTTTGAACTTGTCCCTTAAAAACTGCTGCCAACTGAGAGCCACAAGGGTGAATTATTTTTTGGAGCGTGACGTAGTTTGAAGCTTGCTCAGTCAAAATCTTTTCAATCTCCCTCTTAGTTTCCTCATGAGATTTGACACCGTCGAGGCAATCAACATAGGAAAAAAATTTGCGAAATGCTGGAACAAGGGCCGGCTCAACTTTCAAATTTAGCGCCACCTCATCCATCTCAATGTTATTTTGTTGGTTTGGCAGCCAACCCAGTTCATAAAGAGCGTTGAGCACATAAAGAGATACCAACCGGTTGATATTCTCATCGAGCAGCTTTTCTCGGCGGGAAAATCCATTTCTTTCCCCAAAATATTGAATGAGACTGGAGAAAGTGGGGGAATCTGTGTAATCCTCCGTTTCATTAAGCTTCATGAAGCTAGCCGGTTGGTTTGAGTTTGGAGAGGGCTTCCACCGCACTTCATATGTCTCTGGTTCTGGAACTTCGCCACCTTTTTTATTATTTACACCGGCGGCGTTGAGAACTGCGGCGATTGTCGTCTTCTTCAAAACAGGTGTATACATGATTGCAATCACGTTGTTTTTTGAGTCCATTAAATAAACAGTTTCTGCCTGGGATAAATTGCAGTACACGTACAACTCCTCGGTAAAGGAAGGGCGGGAGAAACAAATAAATTTTTGAATGGCAACCGGAACTTGTAGAGTTGTTGGAACGGGTTCCTTTGCTAATATAAAACACTGGATCATGGCATCAATTAAAACAGGATGACAAACGTAATCCCCAAGCTCAGCTTCCGGAATATTTGCAAGTGTTGCCAAGGTTTCGTTTTGACCCCGGGCTAGTTTTTGTATAGATTGGAATCTTGGCCCAAATTGGAGTCCAAGACTTGCTAAATTCCCATAAAACTTATCTGGTTGTACTTCCAATTCAGCTTTTACTGCTCCAACATCAATTACATTTTCGAGGGAATGTTTGGCTGTTGTCGCTATAGAATCACAAGACGCATACATTTTCCAGTTGGTCCTCATTCTTGGCGTCCCCTTGGTGGTGTCTACTTCGTAGCCATAAATTGAGGTGGTGGCTGGATTTGAAATGGTCTGAATGGTTTTCTTCCCACCCAATTCTAAATGGAGAGGTTGATGAACGGTAAAATTTTCAATTGCAACTGGATTCTCATCACCTTGGGCGAAATGTTGAGCAGCTAGGCTCATTTCTAAGTAGCCGGCTGCTGGAAATATGACTTCGTTTCCGATAACGTGATCTGCCAAAAAGTCCCCGTTTTTTAGAGCCACTCCCAACCAATTCTGGTAGGTTGTTTCATCATCAGTGGGATTTAAAGCGTTGGTGACATTGACCCCAAGAAGTGGATGGATGGATTCTGGAGATAGTTCCTTAGTCTTCGTTGCTTCCTTCCTGAACCAATATGATTTCCTTTGGAACGGATAGTGAGGAAGGGAAACGAGTTGGAACTGATGTTGATTCGGCCTATAAACCCCTTCCCAGTCGATGTTGTAGCCGGACTCGTATAGAGCCGCTAATGACGAGAGGAGTTGCAACCATGGACGCTCAGCAGCCTCCAAACTGCTTCCGATATCTCGGAGAATAATTTTACTGTCGTTTTGGAAAAGTGGAGAATCCTCAAAACTCATTTTTATACGAATTCGGCAGCCATTATTGTTAGCAGCTGCATTTAACATTTCCTCAGTATCAAGAGCAAAGTAAGGAGTTACTTCCCCAGTTGGATTTTGATTTTTTAATCCTTTTGTCAAAGTTTCATCCCAAAAGGTTGACTCATGGATTAGCTTGAAGGCCTCTTCAATAGTTAATAAATTTGCAGCCACTTTCCCAGCCAGCTCACCAATTCCGTGAGCAACAATTAGATTGGGTTTGACGCCCCAAGACTCCCACAGTTTGAAGAGGGAAAGTGACACTGTAAAAGAGCAAAGTTGTCGCTCTTTCTCGTTGATTTTGCTATATTCCTGCTCAGAATTAAGAAAGCCCGATGGGGTCAAGCCCATGATCTTTTTACAGATCTTGTCGCAGTTCTCCACCTCTTTTGAGAAATATTTGGATGTGGAATAGAGGCTGGAGTAGAGGCTTTTATTGGCAGGGCTCCGTAAAGTTTCATTTGAGAAAAACATGCAAATTTTGAGGGGTTCAACATGTTCTGTTACGGATTTATTGTGTGTTGTTTGCTGGAGACTTGAAATTAGCTCAGTTTTGGTACGCCCAACTCCAATCTTTCTACTCACGGTATAGTGAGTTCTGCGGGCGTTTGTTGTGTACGCAATATTTGCAAGGGCTTCTTCGTCGTCCAAGCTCATTGTTTGAAGAAGCTCTATATATGAATTTGTAAGCTGTTGCAAAGCAGTCTCAGATTTTGCAGAAAGAGCCAAAAAATGAATGGGTGGCCCATTTTTTTTCTCAAGCGACCCCTTTTTCTGTTGGGTTTTAGGAGCTTCTTGAATAATCATGTGGACGTCGGTTCCAGTAATTCCAAAATTAGAAACTCCTGCGATCCGAGGTTGGCCAGTTGAGGAACGTGTCCAAGGGACAGCTTCCATTGGAATTTTTCCAGGTATCTGCTCGAAATTCACCCTCGGGTTTAACTGTCTCAAGTTGATGTGGGGTGGTATTAGCTCGTGCTTCAGAGCCAGCACCACCTTGATCAAAGCTGCCAAACCGGAGGCTGATTCTGCATGACCAATATTCGTTTTTCCAGAGCCAATCCACAACGGACTAGTTCTCGGGCTGGAATACGCCTTCACAATAGCTGTAGCTTCAATAGGATCCCCAACACCAGTGCCAGTTGCATGTGCCTCAACATAGCCAACTTGCTCAGGCTTCACTCCAGATTTTAGGAGCGCTTTCTTCATTGCCAACGCCTCGCTCTCAACGGTCGGTGTTCCAAAACTACGGCTGAGTCCTTCTTGAGATGAGGCTGAGCCCCGAATTATCCCGTGAATCCTGTCATTATCCCGAATCGCATCTGAGTAGCGCTTGAGAACCACGGCGGCAACCCCGTCCGCCCTTCCATACCCATTTGCGGAGCTATCAAACGTCTTGCAAATCCCGTCCTCAGACCAAACCACTTTGGTCATTGTGTCATGTTGAAGAAGGATATTGGTGCCGGTAGCCACCGCCAGAGGACAGTCCCCTTCCAAAAGACTTTTGGAAGCGAGCTCCACCGCCATCATTGAAGAAGAGCACGCACTATCTGTGCCAACGCTGGGCCCAGTCAACCCATAAAAAAAGGAGAGTTTTCCAGCCGTTCCACCCAAACTGTTCCCAACATACTTGCGAAACAAGTCCTCATCCGATGGTCGGATGTTGTTGAGACACTCTTTGTAGTCGGAGATCCAGCTCCCGTGAAATATTCCAGTGTGAGTCCCACGCAGTTTGGCCAGATTCACCCCGGCATCCTCAAACGCTTCATAGCTCACCTCGAGAATGAGTCTGGACTGGCAGTCCGTGAAGGCCACCTCAGTTGGCGCCATTCCAAAAAATTGCGCATCAAACTCGTCTATTGGACACTTGAGATAGTTGGCGAGCACATTGGGCCCCAAGTTGGAGAGTAAAACCCGTTGTTTGGAAGGGAGAGAAGATGTATTCACCCCATTTTTCAAAATATCCCAATATTCCTCCACGGAATTGGCTCCTGGGAACCTGCATGACATTCCCACTATCGCCACCCAATTCTTCGTGTCAGAATTATTGAGTGAAGAAATGGAGAACTGGTCCACATCTGAAGGGTTGTTGTAATTCCAAGAATCAAGTTGTTTCAGGTTGCCCCCAAAATGAGCTGCCACCAGCTTGATAAAGTCATCATGACTCAGTGTCCCTGAGCTCTTTGAAACGATCTCCAGTACCGATTTCCATTTAGACACATTTGGACTAATGGCGACAGCCTTCCATTTCCCGGCAGGTGGTGTTACGAGAATATCATAACTGTCCAGCAGTTGTTCGGATTCATTGATATTCTAAATTGGAATTGCCAAAAGACCGTAAATCAAATGTCTGAATGTGAGCTTGAAGCAGCAGCATTGAAATAAATTTAGTTTTCATTTAAATTATCAGCATTGCGAACCATTACGCTGGGGTCCACAACCAAGAGTTTGCTGAATGACGAAAACTTCAAGGCCTGCAGGAGCAGACCATCCCTCGGCTCCAAATATTGATCGGCTTCTCCAAAGATAACATAGTCAAAAGTGGTCTGTAGTTTGGATCTAGATTCACAACCTCTCATGTTTACTCACATTTTGGCACAGAAGCAACAATCATTTTTGTCTTGTCTTACATAACCCCATTCCCGACGACCGGAGACACAATTGCTAGAACAGAGCCAACTGTTGTGTTTCTCCGTATCTTTTCTCCGCATTGTATCCCAGCGGGAACGTGGTCCTTAGCGGAAATCACGATGAGCCAAGCTGGGTTATTTCCTGAGGATTGAGTAATTTTTTAATGTAGAAAACACAACAAGAAAAACAAAAGTTAGCTATCAAAGTAAGATCAAGGACGAGCTTACTTACCTCTCATATTCGTCTTTTTTTAGAAGCACAAATATTTCGAACGTTTCACTTCAAGAAATAGATCGAGACTACTCTTTGTACCGAAGAGCAAACCAGTTTTTAAAGGTTGAACAGAAGGTTGTATATAATGGTTACATACGTTTACTTAAAGATGCTTCATGTAGTCGATATTTATTCGTTATGGTGGGTGTTATCTTGAACTATTTTCTCATAGGTACGAAACAGGCGATTGAAAGGAATTTAAACGTTATGGAGATTTTTTATTGGTTGGTTTCACGATGTTGGACTATGCGGAAAAAAACATGTTGAGCCCGATTCTTATCAACCTTGAGACGAGAATCCAACTCATCCTGGAATTTCCCGATTCATCTGACCAAAATGAAGTGCAGCCAAGTCAAGCCACCAATATCAATAATGCTTTATATGGAGTGTACAGATTGTGATTAAACTGGTTTAAAATAAGTAAGAAATAGAATAAAACTGTTTCCCACAAAAGCCCATGAGCAACGCGTAGTTTAGGTAGGAAAACCAGTTTTAAGGATAAATGTACATCTTTGTTTATAGCGTGGCTTGTAACGTACAACGCTGCGGTCTAATCAAGTATGAAAATCGAGAAGTTCAATGACAGAATATATATTCTGAAATAGCCTTACTCAACGTCATTTGCGATGTTGAAGGTCAACTGCAAGAAAAATATAGCATTGCCCAACAAAATCTTGATAAGATTAATGGGTTGACTTGGAAATTTTCAAGGTGAGTTTGCCATTTGGTTGGTTTAACAATGTTGGACTATGCGGGAAACAAATCAGTGGAATCCGATGCTAATCAACCTTTTGCCTTGAGATGAGAATCCATTTTATAAAAAAGGAATTATACAAACGCCAATTAAACCCGAAACGAAATCATTGGCTTCCGCTCGAATATATAAGTAAGTACTTGGGAATTTTTGTGCAATTAAATTTATTTTCATGATGCCAAGCTTATCTTAGAATTTTTCCATTCATCTGGGCCAAATGAAGACCAGCCAATCCAATCCATTAATGGTATCAAGAGTAGTTTGATAAATTTTATCACGAACATTTTTTCCTGACTTGTGATTCTCACTGTAGTTCTGGAGACATTACTTATAATACGCTTATTTTATACCTTATTTGTTCAGAAAAATTTTTCACACAACAGATTTTAGTGCTTTTAGGTTGGTACCTGACTTGGCTGTTCTTAGTTAGGCTCCAATGAAAAGGAAAATTTCAAGGTTAGTTTGCCATCATTAAAGGAAATGTTAATTGGAAAATAATTCTCAGGTATTGTCTTCCTACATTACTTCGACATTATTGGGTATAAAATACATTTATATGGAATATTCATACTGTAGTTTTACATTGCAATAATAGCGACTACATATGTTGATATGAAAAGAAAGAATCACGTCTTGTAATGATGGCATGGACAGGATTTCTTATCAAAAACATTTGGTAAGAAATCCTTGGTTCACCTTGTACGTCTGAAGGCATTACATATAAAACGAGTATGTCATATCTCTTTTTTTTCAAGAAAACATGGAAAGTTTTTTTTAGGTATATGGAAATTCTCAATTAAAGGAAATCAGAAACAGGTTTTCAATATCCTCCACAACACGTGTTGGCTTTAGGAAATACAAGAATAGGAGGTTATTTCTTTCATGCAAAAAGAGGTACAAGTTAAGTAAGAAATTTGTTTCCCACTAAGTCAGCCTCATTATGAGCCCATTGATCAAAGCGTATTTATAATAGAATTTATAATAAGCTTTCAGGAAAACGTTTCACATTTGTTTCGAGTGGTTTGTTCTGTACAATGTTGTGTTCTACTTACGAATGCAGAAGTTCAATCATAAATTATGTACTGTGAATACACTGAATACCTGTTGTTGAATTTTCAGGAACCAAACTCGGGTTGAAATATTGATAAGCATTTTAATTCAGATTTTTTCATTGTGAAAAAACTGGGTAGAACTGGTTTTGAGCATTTCTCCACTGAGCAATCAATCAAGAGTACATCCCTAATTTATTACATTTTTTGAGTAAAGTTTGACCTACAACGAATAAAAGTATCGTTATTTACAGACACGATGATGCTTCCTATCTTTTATAGACCACTGTGACGCAAAACACTGGAACTGCAATCCATGCAATAGCTGCAATAACGCCTGGCCAAACAAGTGGATGGGTTAAACTCAATCCTCGAACAACGACAGATCTTAGCGAGAGGATAGGAAGCGTTGTTGGAAGGAAATAGCCTATATATCGAGGAAACTGAGACATTCCTAAATAGTTTATTGAAGCATCAATTAAAATATTTGCATATTAAAATTTTCATGGCATCAAAAATCAAAATTAGCATTAATTAGGATAATGAAGATTTAAATTTTTGAAACATACCTTCTAATGGCCATACCATACCTAAAAAAATGAGCCCAAACTGTTGCCAATTACAACTTGTTTGGGTTGTTAGTTCACATAGTTGTAATTACACAGTTTTTACAATAAAATACCTCCATAAAGAAAGATGCAGGGTGTTAGAAACATCCAAAATACAAGTGCTTGTATCGCCTCTGGGAAAACAATCCCCGTAAGAAGACCTTTATTGTATAATAAACTGATTAAGCTCTCTGTTGATTTCGCTTTAAAATCCTTGTTAATAATACACAGCTCCTTACCAAAAGCAACAGCGCCGATGCAAACTAGAAGGCAAATGAAGATGAACAACCAAATTGGACCACGTACACTGTAGCCAAGCCAAATATAGGTAGTCATCGACCACAGAAATATCTGAAGTATTCCTAGCACGACTTGCGTTATTAAATAACCGAATAGTATGTGCACGGTTTTCAGCCCTGCCACCCTTCCTCGACCAAGTGTTCCGTTGTTTTTGTCTGGAGAAATATTGCTTGAATTATTGTAATGACGATTAAATCTACTTGTAAACTACAATTACCTGTAATGTAGAGGATTCCGGTAATAGAAGCTATCAAAACGAACACAAAGCTGAAAACATCAGATTACAGTTACAAGTATAGGCAATCGTTAAAATATGATAAATTTATACATTTAGTATTGTATTTGTCACCTTAATATTATTCCAGGCACAAAAAACTCCGTGTAACTGTCATCCAAGGACTCGTAAACAGGTTTTTTAAACTACAAAGTGCAAACGGTGGGTTAATAGGGTTAAATTGAAGAAGTTTTGTGTACAATTAACATTGATACGATGAGTAGTAACTACTGGTTTTTTAGAGTGCACAAAAAATTTACCTGAAAAGGAATCTTAGCCATATTTCCGTTCATTTGGCACGATTCAGCTAGATGTCCTAGATATGCACTGTGTGATTCGAAAAAGTGCTCCAGCATGAACAAGGATGCAATGTATTCTACAAAAAATGCCAAGGTAAATAACTTGATTTGACAACGGGCTAACTGCAACCTATAAAAAATTAAAATATTGTAAAAAAACACACCGGAAAAATCCAGATGCATTCCAATCCTTGATCCGTCCATAGACTCGTTGCTTGCAAACGGCCAGGTTGCAAAAGACTCAAGTGTGTATTGTGAAAAGTTAGAAGGGAATGTTATATAACCTTTCAAACTGCCTTCATGAACTTTAGTACGTGCATCCTCCATAGAACTGAATTGAATCTACAAAAAATTTGATCCGATACTGCTAAATTCTAAATGACATACAGTTTGAGTATTTTAAGCATTTACATACCATAAAATATGCTTACCAGGTTAACGACATCATTAGTTTGAATTTCGTTTAAAAATTTACAGCTCAAAAATGTAAAATCGCAGGAATTATTCTGCAAATGCTGAGCATCACATTGTGATGTCCAGTTCAACAATTCTCTGTTTACAACCCCTACATTCATTTCTCGTGGACTCCATCCCATCGTATTAAACATTATGCTTCCTGTTAAAAATTTACAAGTTTACATTTCAGTAACATGATGCAATATTGATTATAATAAACGAATTACTACTATCAGAGCTTAAATACCTTGAATTGTTGATATTAGCAAATAAAATGCTAGAAAACTGATTTAAGAGCCATATTTGCATGAAAATTAGATTTGACGCTCATTCAACAGTTTTAACAAAACAATACTTACATCTTTTGTCGCCAAATGTTTAAACTTTGAACCACCGTTATTCCATGAACTTTTTTGAGCTCCTGGTAAAAGTTATTAAGTTGTGTTGTTTGCGAACTGTTATTTGACATTTCCCGTGATGTTCCCACATCCTCAGTAAGTACAGCATCAAATTCCGCTGCTTGTTTGAATACACCCGCTGAGTCCTCCTGATCTACGGCAATTATACTTTTAATGGTGTTTTTCCATGCGGATTTAAATATATTCATTTTGCGGTCAGAAACAGGGCCAATGTCTGATTTTTTTCCATTAGCGCTCTCATCAGCTCGACAAAGATTTAGCATAACATCCTCAAGAAAATTGCAATTGGAAGCTCGTATCAGATTGGCTGGAGTGTCTTCAGCTAATAGACGCCCCTTTCTCATGATCCCAACCTAGATAATAAGAAATTTGATTTGCTGTATTATTAAAAAATTGAGTAAATATTTTCACATGATGTTTAACTTAGGCTTGTACCATGTTCGCAAGCTTCACCTCCTCTGTGTAATGTGTGGTTATCACGATCGTTTTATTCTGGTTGAGAGCAAGGTTATATAGGTGGTTCCAGATGCTTTATAATAATACAAAATTATTAGACTTTGGCGTTTTCGGTAAATTATTGTATGTAGTTAAACTTACCTTTTTCGTAACAACGGGTCCAAACCAACTGTCTACAGTTTTTAAAAGTTCGTACAGTATTTAAAAAATAGACAAAACGAACGTCATTTTAACATTAAAATGTTCTGGAAAATTTGTAACTTACCGGCTCATCCAAGATTAGAAGGTCCGGCGAATGAATTAAAGTCAGAGCTAAGGAAACGCGCCGCTTTTGACCTCCACTAAATTTTTAAGGAAATTAAGGCAAAAGGGCTAGTTAATGCTTGGTTAAATGACATGAAAATAATGCCCAAGTAATAATTTTACTCACCTTAAGGTTCCAATTACTTGGTTCACCGATGACATATGTAACAAGTCCTCAAGAAACCTAACTTGGCACTCTACGTCCGGGTTTGACATGTTGTAAAGTTTTCCAAAGAAGACTGCTGATTCATGGAACGTCAGTGAGTCATACAATGAAACATCCTACCGATTGAAATCAGCAAAGCATAGTCGTCTCGTCTTAAAAAAATTATTTCAAAATTGTATTTCATCATTTACTTGTGGCATATAACCACATTTTCTGCTAAGGATTCTACTTCCCCTCGAGCCAGGTCGCTTTCCAAACACAAATATTTCGCCTGAGTCCCATTTCGTCGCTCCAACAACACAAGAAAGCAAACTCGTCTTCCCTGAACCTAGAAACAGAATACTTACTACGTGGATGAATGCATTCAGCAAGTTATAATTCTACTGAATTGTCCGTCCGTCCGTCTGTCCGTACGCACTCTCCTGTCCACATACATTGTTCGATTTGGACCAAATTTGGCACATAGTTAGCACTTCTCAAGGGTGCCTCTGGGAATAAGTTTCAGCTAAATCGATTGCGTACTTTGAAAGATATGCGCGTGCAAATACAAAACGTCGTCCGATTTGGTTGAAAATGAGTATTTATAGGTAGTTGACATGCTGAATAGAACGGTTGCAATTTTTTTCAATAACAGTTTCAAACTCATGTAGTTTTAAGCGCGTATACTGGAAAAATCGCATTCTCCAGATTATTACTGCATGAAGTTATCGCAATCGTGTTAAATGATCATAAACACGTAAGTTGTCGTTCATTAGGGCGTTCAGTAACGTTTCTCAGTCCACTTACGTGGGTTTTATTTAATAGCAAATAAAAACTCCACGTTCAATTTCGAATAAAGATCTTACCTGAAGCTCCAAGCAATCCATAGCTGTAAATAAAATTAACAACATTGTTTATGTTCCTATTTAAAAAATTATTGCAAACCATTTGATTTTCTTACATCGATCTTTTCTGCACATTCATGCAAATATTACTAATGACTGGAGGACCGCTCCCATAACTTTTACACAAGTCACGAACGTGGACTGCTGATTTATCTGGAATTTCTGTAAATTCAAAAAGAGTCTTGACCACTTGTTACTATTTAAATCTTTGTCGTATTTAAATGTTTGTACGACCTTCACTGCAGTACATCCTATTTGCTGAAACGAGAATTTAGTTGCGGTACGAAACGTGAAATAATAATTTTAATCACTTTTTTATTAGAATTAAAAGTATCAAGTAAATTTTTGTTTACTTAAAATCAAGTTGATATATAAAACTGCAAAGAGTGGTAGTCGCTGACAGAGTAGTATTACAACTCCCAACAGGTGAGTGTAAAATGTAACACTACATAAGTTTTCCTTGATCGCAACAAGAAAACAGTATAAGGGGTTGCTAATCTGCCTGTTTTACATATGGCAGAAATTCTATTATGAGAGAAATGAGAGAAATACTCAAAAACAGGTTTTACTCGGTTTTCGCATAATGAAAACGATGGGTATTAGAATGAGCAATAATCGTGAAAGAAAAGCTCACCTTGATACCTCTAAAAAGCGATATGAGGGGATTGCTAATCTGCCTTTTTTACCATATGGCAGAAATCCTATTATGAAATGAATGAGAGAAATACTCAAAAACAAGTTTTACTCGGTTTTCGCATAATGAAGACGATGGGAACAATAATCGCGAAAGAAAAAATTATACTTGTTTGATGCATTGGGTTTTGAGCAAACCAAGAACTTACGATGTACATACACTCATTATGATTGAAATATTGAGGCTTGTTGAAAATATTTCCTTTGTTTTAGGTTACCTTGAACTATAACGACCTTTTCTTGTATATCCGTGCAAATAAATCTATTCACATTTAACAATTGGGATGCTACATGTTTACAATCTGATTGGTTAGTTATGTAAAAGGAAAAAAGAAGGAATGATGAATGATGAGATAGGTTCCTAGCTGAGAAGCACTAGCTAAGATAATACAATATATACCAGCTTATAACCAGTCTATGCTCAGCGTGTACTACGTTTGTCATTTCGATATGAAGACTCTCCGATTGAATTGGCCTTGAGAACATATGAGGTGAGGTGGGATGATGAATGCCAAGAAGCTGATCCGTGTACATGGTAGATGAAGATGTGACGGAGAAGTATGAAAGGAAATTTTTTCGGGGAAATTCGTTGAATGTCATTACTACCACCACTCAACTAAACACAAAGGTTCGTCATTTGCAAATATAAAGAGCGAGGAGGAAGTACCAGCGTCAATATAAAAACTACAAAATGAATATTTCATATAAATTTATAACCTCAATAATAAACAACCAGGAACAACTTTTTATATTGTTTGTCCATAATAGTTGCTCTTTTTGCGTGGCCTATGCTGTGGGAAACTTAATATTTTTTTCTTTTTCTCACTTATTTTAAACCAGTTTTGTCTTCCTGTCCATGAACAGAAGTACAATCTGGTATGGTCATGTAAAAAAATGTTTCTCACAAATGGGATATATATAACTCACGTGTTTCAGTGGTAATGCCTCCAGAATTAGAAGGTGAGTCGACAATTTTACTTTGGTGCTTTCCATTAAGCTGTGAAAATCGGGAAATTCCAAGTTCAGCTTGGCATCATTAAAATAAAATTAATCGCAAAATAATTCCCAAGTGCTTATTTATATATTCCAGCTAAATGTGGAGATTTCGTTTCATAGTTTTAACTGGCGTTTTTGTAATACCTTTTTTATATAAAAAGGATTCTCGTTTCAAAGGAGTAGGTTGATGAGGATCGGATTCAACTGGTGTTTCCCCGTAGAGTCCAGGATCGAATAAATTTATGACGTCAATACATGTGAATTGTTTTGCAGATTAACTAGTTTTTACTGATACCAAACTCACCTTGAAAATTTCCACTTCGCCAGAGCTAAGTAAAGACTGAGCCAAGTGTACTTGGAGTTTGTTTTCAGAAGAAAAAATAGTGACCTATATGCATTTAATTTAGGTTAATAGAACTTGAGTATTTCAATTTGTAAGTAGGACCCAAAATTTATTGCAAACACAAGCAAAATAGTAGTTGCAACATAAAATGAATTTTTCAATCTGAACTTCAGAACTAACACAAAATGTCTTGTAGTTGCGTTATGCACTCCTGAAACTGTCTGAGCAGCTCTTGGAACTCAAACTGAGATTTAACCAGAGAAGATTTCTCCACCAACAGGGTTGCAACGAAGGTTTTCCCATAATTTGAAATGCCAAGGGAGTAGCCTAAAAATGAAGTAGCCTAAACCTCAATTTCACAATTTATGCCAGTTAAAAATATGAAATACGCATATACTTACAAGTTCCGTATCCATATGGCGGCACTCCAAAAGCGGAAGTGACCAATCCCCCCTGAAACTGGAACATTTGATCCGATACCGGTGTAATGGAAATAAGGCAAGAACAAAAATCATAAAGGAGCTCCATAGCTCGTATTCCAACATCCGGTAGCAAACCGATTAAATACGCCATATAAAAACCAGCACTAGCCTCGTACTCATTATCCGGGCTCATATTAATCAAATTATCTGTTGTTGTCAGTATTTCCTTAATGGTGTCCTTGCTACATTCTGTCTTCAATTGGAAGGGTAATTTTCTTGCATATAAAGCAAAATTGTTCTGGGCCTTATCATTTGCAGAGGCTGCTCCTGCTGCTAGAACTTTTGTTAGTGCTACATTCAGCCATCTGGGAACCTCCACGTCCTGTCGTTCCGCAAAGGTTCTCAAAGCTGTTGAAAATGCAGTGAAAAACACAGCACCAATAGTTTGGCAGTTGGCTGCCCTTCTGATTTTATGTACTGTGTCGCTTTCCACCTTTACTTTGCCAATGAAAGCGTGTCCATTATTTTCATTTCCAACTCCTTTCTGAAAAATGCGTGTGGCTTTAATACCCTCACTGAATCGGATTTTTATAGCTTCGAAATTGCCAAAAAGGAGCATTTTCAGGTAGAAGGCAGCTCCTCTAGAAAAGTTCCAATTGGTTCGTTTGGAACGTGGCTGCGCTGGAGTTTTCGAATCCTTTTCATCGTCACAAATACAGTTTTGGACAAATTGCGCGAAATAGTTTCCGTCCATGTAGGCATGGGAGGCGCGGACAATAACGGCAACGTGTGTTTGAGCAACTGTAAAAGCTGAAGTTTTTGCACGAACTTGAGGAACCACAAGTACTTCCCATTTCGGAGCGTTATCTCCACTGGAGAGTGTCCTCTGATTTATGACCTTGTTTAGAATCGACTCGAGTTGTGTTTCAGAATAAATCTTGTTCCATGCATCTTCTCCAGGAAAGAGTTTGACGTGAGCTTGGATATCAAATCCTCCTAAAAACTGCACATCTTCCCAGCAATGAAATCCGAATTTTAGTCGCGGAACAAGCATCAACTTTTGGTAATTTCTGGATGAGTTGACAATTTTGGAATGCAGTTTAGAACGCAACTTCTCTAAGTTTTCAGGGTTGAACTTTATTTGAGCTAGAAAACATGATGTCATCATCATTGAACTGGGCCCAAAATCCTTGTAAAAAATGGCATCGATCGGCTCCATAATTTTAAATCGGTTTTTAAATTTGTAGAAAAACAAAACGTTGACAACTTGCCGTATTGGAAATATCACAATATAAAGTAGTAGACTTACTATCAAAAGTGTCACATTTGTACAAACTGCCAAAAAGCAGTTGACAACAAGAGAAATTCCCATAACTAGTCTTGTTACGCTCAACTCCAGTGTGGCTTTGAAACGAAAATGGTAGCAGTACAGACTGTGTAAAGGTACAGGCGCATGTTGAATCACTGTGGTTCACAGTGTAATATCACTCAAGCTGTTTTCCCACATATACTTAACTCTATCAAGCTTTTCCTCTTATAATTTAGTATCGGTTGGGTTTGCGATAGCGATCTGCGTGAGAAAGTTAGTTGAATTCTGTTCTTGCCATCATTTGAAGACGTGGCTCGTTCTTTTTATATCAACATAACAAGTTGCTATTATTTCAATGTAAAAGTACATCATGAATACTCTATGTATGAATGGGTTTTCTACCCAATAATTTAGAAGCACTGTAAGAAGACAATAGCTGAGAATTATTTTCCAATTAAAATTTCCTTTAGTGATGGCAAACTAACCTTGAAATTTTCCTCTTCACTGGAGCTCAACCTAGAGCAGCCAAGTCACTCAATATTCTTGTCAAGATTATTTTGAGTAATTGTGGCAACTCTTTATTACAAAATTTTGTCACATTTGTACCAGCTCATGTTCGTAACTCACCTTGTATTGCTCTTGTTTTAGTAAGGCATTGATTTTATTCCTCAGTTGTTGAATGTAAATCATGGTCAATGGGACAATTTGAATGCTTTCAGGTACAACTAGATTCTTAGATTAGAAACGGGTTGCCAGTAATCCACCTGAGCTATTGTATCTTCGTGTGAAATAAATTCATGAAAAATACACTAAACCATTTCGCAAGCTTTACTAAAAGATCGTTTTATTAGCAATATGGCTGCGATCATTGGGGTTTTGATGGAATTTATGGTGGTATTACCTTCCTTTTCTCACTTGGTCTTACTTATAGGCTTCCTGCTCATAAATAAGATTTTAGAGTTGAATTAATATGAATCTCAATAGTGATACTCGTTTTAAGGTACATCACAAATCAAGATGTTCCAGAATCTACTGAGCTAACAAGTTAACATTCTGTATCCAAGAAAAAATTTCTATCATTCAGGAAAATAAATCTGGTATCTTCGAAGTTAGATTGAGCGTCTGACTATAAAATGTGAATGGAGCGGATCAACTTCTCACAGTGTCATTTCGGCATCACTACTTTACCATTGCGTATTGTTGCAATTTATAAAAAAACAACGAAGTTCTCTAAAACTTTTCAACCTTTATCCTCCAACTTTATTCAGCGACCGTCATGAAAGGTAAGGAATATCAAGTTCTTCTCATCTTTTAATGTATAATATAGTCTTCATATCGAGCTTAAAAACATATAATTCATTTTGAATCTTTCCCGTATTAGGGGTCGATCAGGTTTGGCTAACATTCGCGCTCACCGAAACAGATGTGCGGAATGCCATAACCCTCTGTTTTTCGCTGAGAAGAGCTGCCACCTCTAGAAAGATTGGGGTTATCCTCTCACCCCAACTGTCCATAATTCTGCACGAAACCCTTGAGGACTGCTTTGATTTTGTGGTTTCGTTGCGGGCAGACCGGAATGTTGTTGGTTTAAAAAATTCTGAGTTTGCAAAGGTGTTCGGGTTTACCCTTAAGCAGTTCAAGATGTGTGTGATGCTTGCTCCCAACTTGATGGTTAGTATTTTGTTATCACTAAAACTTGAATGGGAACATGTTGTTATTTCACACCAACTCAAGTCGCGTCGGTTTTTTGTAGGTGTTAAAAAACAGCGACGAGCTTTTCGACTGGGCTGAGTCGACTTCTGGGCTTCCCTCTTGGACCAAACATTCGGACTTGTCAGTTATTGCTTTTAGACCTTCTCTCCCGGAATTCTATCGGTTGCTTGAGAGTGCGGCAAATAATCATGGTATTTATTATGTAACTTTAGGTACATATTAAGATCACTCTGTATCGCGTCTGTCGTCATCTGTCTGTGGGCACGATTACTTACTTTCGAACCGCTTGACTTTTTGAAATTCTGATTTTACCTATCGATAGCTGAGGTAAGTTCGGAGATGGGTTATCTGGGGCCACGGGAACAAGGTCAACTGATAAGCTAAACCAATTTGATAAGCGTCACATATAGCTTGTGACATGTCATTCGAAAGCTACTGCAGTGCTGATTATAAATGAAAGCTAGTTTTTAAAATATGCCATTTATGACACCCAATTGACAAATTAAGCCATAGTATATCCAAAAGGTACATCGCTACGTCTTGATTTATTGGCTGACAAATAATCAACGGCTCAAGTATGCAGACTATAGAGAGTTAACTTTTATTTCCATTCCAGCGGAATCTTCTGACGTACTTCACTATCTGCCTGGTAATGGGACCCAGACTGGCAAGTTTATTGATGATAAATACAATCGAAACTGGCTTGTTCCATCGGATATGCTACTAGAGTGAGTTCTCTCTACATTTGCTACAACATTGTTAGAAAAAAACTCATTTAAGGGAATTTGTAATTGCAGAAACGGGAAGGATATATCCATAGTAAATCTTCCGGAAAATTTTGATCATCAAGTAGAATTCGAACAGTTGGGAGTGGTTGCTCAAGTAAGAAATTAAAATGTTGAAACTTAAACGAAAAAATTAGTAAATAATTTAACTTGTTAAATGCTTGAATTTTCTTCTGAGAATATACATGTAGTGGTTATTCGTCTTTTTTATAACTTTTTACTATTTCAATTATTTACAAGAGTTTGTAATAGTTGAGAAACACTTTCAAACGGAATCCCACATTTTTTTGGATTACGTCTGGAACAAGACAAAGCCTGGTAATTAACAAGTTTCCAATGTATTAGTTTAATTGCCCCTTAAAATTTCAGTTACATTTTCTTGAAATCATTGCCCGTAGTAGACAAATAAACGATTTTAGGAAGGTTAGACGATAGTATTGAGTCATAACACCTTAAAATTAAATCAATTTTTTGAGGTTTTACTGGGTACGAAAATTTAACCAGGTAATGGTAGGTGGGGGAACGCAGTCTTATTGAACGCGACATTATTTTGATTTAAAAAACATTTTAATGATTAAAATCCTTTTCTCAACCATATGTACATTTAATAAATAATGACGAGAGGGTGAGTCACGAGTGTATACACTCGACTGAAGTAGCTCAAAACCGGACACCACAGGATTTCTTTAGTGATTTTCATGACAGATTTTCTGGAGCAATGTAATATCAAAATGTTGGTATTGATCCAAAGTTTACGAAAACAATGTTTATTTTCGAAATTTTGTAACGGCCGACCATTAGATTTAAATAAAACCGTCGAAATGGGTCGTTTCCAACAAAACTTTGCTGTAACCTCCAGAATAGAACTTGCTTTTCTTAGTGAAGCTTGGCATCTCCAAGAAGAACTCTTTACGAACAGAATGTCGTTCGCCCGGTTGAAAAGTCGGTCCTACTCTACGAGTTATGATTTTTTTAAATTGTATCTTTGACTGGACACCTCACCAGAGATGGCCCATCACCATCCGTCACATCATATTGGTGATGTTTGTGTCAAATGACTTATGTGTACTTAATTTCAGTTCGATATCCACGAATGAGTTTAAATCACAATTAACTAATTATAGCTTAATTCGGCATTTTTAGCACATTTAAATCACATATTAGTAATGTTTGTGTTAAATGGCGTGTGTATACCAAGTTTCAAGCCAAAAATCTAGTCAGTGTGATGTGAGGATGGTGATGGACCATCTCTGGTGAGGTGTCCAGTCAAAGATACTTTTTTTAAATGTCATAACTCGTAGAGTAGGACAAACTTTTCAACCGGACCAACGACATTCTGTTCGTAAAGAGTTCTTCTTGGATGTGGCAACCCTCACTAAGAAAAGCAAGTCCTATTCTGGAGGTTACAGCAAAGTTTTGTTGCAAACGACCCATTTCGACGGTTTAAAAAAAATCTAATGGTCGGTCGTTATAAAATTTTTGAAAATAAACATTGTTTTCGTAAACTTTGGATCAATACCAACATTTTGATATAACATCGCTCCAGAAAATCTGTCATGAAAATCATCACTAAAGAAATCCTATTGTGTCCGGTTTTGAGCTACCTCAGTCGATTGTGATGTAATGAGATTATTTTATATTCCCGACGTTTCGATTGTAACTACAATCCTCCTCAGGGGTAAAATAAGAACGAAACGGACAAAATTAACAAACTGTACAATTAAGTATGTACATTTAGTTACATTAGCTGATGTTTTTATTTTACAAAAATCTTAAATCAGCTTTAAATCTTAATAAAAGAAATAAATTTATGAAATTTTCTAGCTTGTGATGAGCCACTGGAAAAGGATTCAAATGGAAGACGTTCAACCTCTGCTGGGAGCTTTGACAAACGTATGTAAACATATAATTCGACTTGAACATTTCCCCATAATTTGTTTTCCCATTCATTTTTTCCAGCCATTAACGAGATTGGATGAGAAACCCTCGAAAGTTGAAAAGGATGGGATTGCAATCATTGGCATGAGTTGTCGTTACCCGGGTGCAAATAATCTGGAAGAATTTTGGGAAATTTTGTTGGAAGGGAGAAATGCGACTGGAAACCCGCCAGCATTTCGATGGCTGAGGGAACAATGTAGCAGACCAGTGACTCCTGCTCACCGGACGGTAAACGCGGGATTTTTGAAATGTGCGTTGGATGAGTTTGACGCCAAGTTCTTCGGGGTGAGCCCCAAAGAGCTGAGCTGCTTGGATCCTCAGCATCGACTGTTGCACGAGCTAGTTTGGGAAGGACTTGAGGATGCGGCCATTAACCCCCAATCCCTTGAAGGAACAAATGGTGGCGTATTTATTGGCTCTTGGACACAAGAATACAAGGAAATGTTGACGGAATCTGGAAAGGATGATTTTTTCAGGAAATATATGGGCAGCTCGATCGGAGCAGGGGCCGCCAGAATCTCCCACCTGTTGGGATTAACCGGGCCGAGTATTGCCACTGAATCTGGATGTTCTTCCGCAATGGTCGCGGTTCACCTCGCGTGTAAAAGTCTTGAGAGGCAGGAGACAAATTTAGCTTTCGCCTGCGGTGCCAATCTACTGCTCCACCCTTTTGAGAAGGACATGATGCCGATGGTTCTTTCTGCGGAAGGGCTTTGCAAAACGTTTGACGCGAAGGCTGATGGGTTTGCAAGAGGAGAGGGATGTGGGGTGCTGGTTCTGAAGCGACTTTCGGATGCCATCAGGGATCAAGATAAGATTTGGGCGTTGATCAGGGGCTCTGGAATATCACAAGAAGGGCTGAGTAAAAGCATGGGCACTCCCACTGTTTACTCTGAGTCGCTGGCGATGATCCAAGCTCTGGAGGATGCGGGAGTGAGTCCAGAGCAAGTGTCCTATGTGGAAGCCCACGGAACAGGTACTCACGTAGGTGATCCTATGGAGGTTGCTGCGATTGCGAAGGCGTATCATTCCAAGCAAAGAAAGGAGCCGTTGTTGATTGGCTCGGTGAAGACGAATGTGGGACATACTGAGTCTTGTTCTGGAATCACGGGGATTATGAAAGTGGTGCTTGCAATGCAGCATGAAATCATTCCACCTCACAGGAACCTTGAGACTCTCAACCCTGAAATTGATTTGAATGCTGTGCCGGCAAGGATCCCACTGGTGTCGGTTGAATGGAAAAAGCAGAAAGGAGCTCCTCGCATGGCTGGTGTTAGCTCATTTGGAATAACGGGAACAGATGCTCATGCTATTATAGAAGAGTCTCCAGTTCTTCCCAAAAATATTTTTGGCAGCTCCATGAAAAGACCATTAAATATTTTGAAACTGTCGGCAAAAACAGAGGAAGCGCTTGAAATTCTCCTACAGAAATACAAGGAACATTTGGGTTCCAACAAAAATAGTTTTGAAAACTTGGCGCACAGTGCGAACATTGGACGAGCTGACTTTAGCCAGAGAGCTGTTATCCTAGCAAAAACTAAGGAGGAAGCAGCCAAGATGATTGAGCAAAGAAAGTACATGAGCGGAGCAGAACCGACAGATGACCAAGGAAAAATCTGCTTCCTGTTCACAGGTCAAGGCTCACAATACCCCGGAATGGCAAAGCAGCTCTACGAAACGAGTCCAGTGTTCCGAATGCATTTTGAATATTGCGAAAAAATTCTGAAGAACAACTACAACATTACTCAAGTATTATGGTCTGACGCAAAGTCAGCTGAAGTTAGCAGAACGATCTACAGCCAGACTTCAATTTTCTGTCTGGAATACGCTCTACTAAAATTATGGGAATCTTGGGGAGTGAAAGCCGACTACGCTTTGGGTCACAGTCTTGGAGAATTTGCAGCTGCAGTTTGTGCAGGAATTCTGAATGTCGAGGATGCTATCAAGCTAGTGGCACAAAGAAGCCGTCTCATTGACCTACTCCCTTGTGGGAAAATGCTCGTCATCAAAGCAGATAAACAACGCGTTGACTCACTCATGTACAAGTTTGCTGGTAACGACAAGAACAGGTTATTGGACTACGCTGCAGTCAACTCAACAGAGCAAACTGTTGTTGCTGGCGATTCAGAGCTGATCATGCAATTTTCTGAATATTGCAAGCAAGCCAACTTAAAATGCATTGTGCTTGATGCAACTCACGCATTCCATTCAAAACACATGGATCCAATCCTAAATGATTACAGATATGTAGCGAAAACAGTCAAGAACCTCGGTGGAAACGACTGCAAATACATTTCAGGAATGCTTGGCTCTATCATCGATGCTGAGAAACTAGACGCTGAATATTGGGTTTCACACACGAGAGAAAAAGTTTCTTTCTTGGATGCGAGCAGAAAAGCAGTTCAGCTCGGTTGTAAAGTCTTCATTGAAGTTGGACCTCAGCCCGTTTTATCAGCGCTAACAATGATGAACAATGACACGCAACTGAGCTGTTTCCCTTCTCTAAAGAAAAACGAGAATGAGTGGGAAACCTTGCTCAATACGGTTGCCAAATTATACCTCAACGGCACAGAAATAGACTGGAAGGGATTTGACCAGTTTTACGGAAGGGAAAAAGTTACTGGTCTTCCACATTATCCTTTCATTGGAAAGAAATTTTGGCCTGATTTGCTATCTGTTGGTGGGACCTCCATTCATCCACTTGTTGGCAGCATTATATCAAACGCATCGTCTACCAAACTCTTCCAATGTGGACTGAATTTGGGAGCATTAGAATATGTGAAGGATCACGCAATCGGAGATAATATCATTTTCCCAGGCGCTGGCTACTTGGAAATGTGTTTAGCAGCTGGATTGGCAACAGTGGAAGGATCTACAGATGCTTTAGCCCTTCCAAGTCGTCCAATGAAAGTTGAAAACCTCACCATTGAAGCTCCACTTTGCCTCGAAGAATCCAAAAGCTGTCAAGTCCAAACTGTGGTGGATCTCAACATTTCCAATGAGAATGAAGGGGACTGGAACGACATGAAAGTGAGCATTTTTAGAAGAGTGGAATCGGAGTCGGGGAAATGGCTTCCCCATGCCAAAGCCACATTTTTCCCAGTTCCAACTGCGGAAGAGAAAGCTGTCTCATTTGACCCCGTTGCTTTCACTCAAACGCTGGCTAAACCATCAATTGACCAGTTTACCCACGAAATATATGACAAATTGGCATCCGTTGGTCTTAAATTTGGTCCGAATTTCCGAAGCCTCGAGAAAGCTTGGAGGGATGAAGAGAAAGGGACACTTTTAGCTAAAGTGAAAGTTCCCTCTGGAGAAAGTTCAAGCCAATCTAACTACACAATTCACCCAGTAGTTTTGGACGCCATGATCCAAGCAATTATGATGCTCCGCCTGACTTCTAACTTGAAAAAGAAGCTTTATGTTCCCATCAAAATTGGAAAGTTCATCTGGCTCTCAGCTCCAACTGAAGATTCCACTGAGCTGTATATTCACGCATTCAAAAAGGATACGACACCAAACTCATCATCATCGTCTGATTCAGCATTGTTGGTGGATTCCACAGGAAAAATATTGGCAATGATGTCTTCAGTGGAGTTCATCGACACGACGGTGAAAGCCATTGATTCTGTTTTGGAGCAGCAAACCAGCTCAATGCCGGACCTATGGGAAGAAGTTTGGAAATCCCAGTTGGGCTCACTCCAACATCGAGTCGATCTTATCAAAACAAGGGGGAATTATCTTGATTTAAATATAGTTCCAGATGACTTCAACACTCCTCCACCTCACCTTGCCCATATATTCAGTGAGGTGGAACAACTCGTGTATTTGAACATGCTTCGCTGCCTCTATGAATGTGGTTGGAAACCATCTCCTGGTCAGACCTTCAACGAGCAAGAACTGCGCCAAGAACTTAAGATTAAACTCGACTTTTATCAATACTTTGGGTTTATCCTCCAAATTCTCGAGGTGGAAGGAAATTTGGTTAAAGAATCTGCCTCTTGTTGGAAAATCCTCTCAATCCCACCTACTCAGCAGGAAATAGAGTTGATTTTAAGCTCTTCCCAATTTACTTCAGACCTCAGCTCAAAATACAGCACCACCCCGTTGTTTGCCAAAGTGGGAGAGAATCTGAGCAAGATTATAACCGGAAAACAGCCAGCGCTTAATATCCTCTTTCCTGAAGAAACCCAAGGATATCCATCCGTTGCAGAGTTTTACACGACTTACGAGAAAACGTTTCAACTGAGAGATTCCGTTGTGCCGAAATGTGTCACGAGGTTTCACCACATTAAAAAAGGGATGCAAAACTCCAGGTTCATTTTCCGGGTCCTCGAGGTAATAATAATATCAATTATTGTCACTTAGATTCTCTTAGAGGTGGTAAGGTGTGAACTTATTGAGTTTCTTTATTTTTTTTTGAATAGGTGGGGGCTGGGACAGGTACAACTTTTTTTTTAAATCTTAGTAACGGCCGGTGTCTATTTATTAATTCGTTTTCATGAATGGTTAAAGTCATTATAATTTATTTCATGTAGGTTCTTTTACTGAAAACTTGTGGCGCATGATAGAAGAAAGTGGACTTGAAATTGAAATTACATACACCGACATCTCCGCTGCCTTTTTTCCAGCGGCTGCGACAAGGTTTGAAAAGCATTTGAAACACTTCAAATTCAAGAAGCTCAACATTGAAGAGGATCCACTTGACCAGGGATTTTGTCCAGAATATTATGATTTGGTTTGTGCATCCGATGTCATCCACACCACGAAGAATATAAAGGAATCCCTGAGAAATATTAGAATGCTCCTCAAACCTGGGGGGCTGCTGGATATCCAAGAAATGTCAAGAGTGCACAGGTTCGTGACCTACCTTTTCGGGTTGCTGGAAGGATTCTGGAGATTTGAGGACTTGGAGCTCAGACCCAACCATTGCACTCTTTCTCAAGGCGATTGGGCGACAGTTTTGAACTCCTCTGGATATGAAGTGGATGGGATATTTCCTATGCTGAATAACTATCACGCATACATTTGGGCAGTGAAAACGGGAGCAAATAAGTGTGAGATTTTGAAACCAAAGAAGCTAAAAACTTGGCTGTTATTCCGACCAAACCGTGAATGTCAAGTCTCCAGTTTTATTCAAGAGAGATATCAAACGTCAACAAACAGAAGACTAGTAACTGTTCAAAAAGGATGCAAGTTTGAAGAAGAAAACGGAGGAATGTCCTTTAAAATTAGAAAAAACGAAGAAACTGATTTTCAAGCACT
>JAQGAP010000705.1:0-28465 GCA_034697805.1 Orchesella bifasciata
TAAATAAGTCAATAAAACTATTAGTAATTGCCCAACATTACCTTTTTGTTTATAGATCTTGACATTCACGAAACGACTTTTTATCCCTTTTAAAGTGCACAGCAAGCCAGGCCAGAACGCATTATGCATCCTTGTTGGGTAAATGTGTTTTGTTGAAACATTATTTCTCATGAGACAAAAATTTTCGTCCCCTAAAAAACTGCAACAAACATCAGCTAGACACTCATGCACATTTTGAAAATGCACTTCCCGTTGCACTTGATGCAATAAACGTTACAAATAAACTAAATTTAAAACCTGCGTACCTAACATCTTGTCTCGGGGAAGTTAAGCTAATATATAAAGGAGTTAAGTTCGACTTGTGGGACTTGAGGAATGAAGACATGAGAATGGGAATGGACGGGTAAAAAGGGAAAGCCTGGCTCTGGTGTAAGTGGAATGTGATACTATCATATTGCTCTCATCATCGTCATCATAGGCAAATAACAGGGTTTTCACCATCCACATATGTATGGAGCCTATCGTTAAAAAGGAATTTTTCTTTTTTTTCCAAAAGCATCGTCTCTCGTCGTTTGTCGGTGGCACTGATGGTCCCATAAAGAAATAAAAAAGGAGAGAGAAGCATTAGGTTTTACAACTCGTGACATATGAGTCCAGATAGGTCCACCCATTTTCCTCATATTGCCTTTGACAAGACAGCAAAAACTCTATTGCATCAACTAACTTAAGAAAAAAGCCGCATAGTTGGTTTGGTTTGGTAGAGCAGTAAAAGTTGAATTGAGGCATTCGGAGCTGTGCTAAAATTGAAGTGAGGATTGAATATATGGGTGTATATGTACATATTATGTGCATTTCTTCTGGGTACTCACTTCCCTTATAAGATGAGCCATCAAAGTCAGACATTAAGGAGGAAAAGAGAGGAAAATGGGGATGAAGGCCAAGTGGGGACTCATCAACATATTTCACCTTGCCATTTGGCTCTACCACACAAGATAATACGGACTTTTTTCTTGCCTCCACTAAACTACGTCCAAATTATGTCATTTATGACCCATTTCAACCATTTTTGCACTCCACTTCCAACACCCAACCAAAAATCCTGAAGGGATGGGGAAACATACACTCCTGTTATGTTAGGGAATGGTGGAGTATGCCATGCGGATATAAAGCTGTCGCTCATTTCACTCAAAAGTCCCATCAATTCCCGTTTACTACTGGTACAAATGACTGCCAGGCCAAGACAAGAGTCGGGGGAAGTGATAGGAACCTATAGTTAAGCTTTCCCCTTGCTCCTCCAGCTAATATATGGTTTTTTTTGCTCTTTTACTCACCATCTATACCATGTACATAGTGATAGTAATAATAATAAAAACAGGCTCAGCACAAAAATGCTTTTATTAGTCGGCATAAATTCCTATTTTTAAACAGAGGGGCTCACTCCAGAATCCGGTGACTGAAGTCACTATTCACTTGTGCTAAAATACTACTCATTCATGATAGTACTTGCTCCACAGACTAATAATGTATACACTTGTTCGGCTGATATAATTTGTCACTTAAATGCATTAGATATTATAAGCCCACTTAAGCAACAGACTTATGAATGGATGGTAGAAAGAAGGCGAGAGAGGAAAAAATGTTAATGGAAAAGGGGTATGATTTTTGGCTTTTGCCTTGAAATGTTTTTAAAATGTTTGTAAAGAAAGCTTTTTGAGGGTATCGCATTTGTATTCATGATTGTCTGAATGTTAACGGGTAGGAGGTTGCTGTAAAAATATAAATTATGAGTGGACTACTTGCGTCAAGTTCAGATTATGACACGTGGAGCATTACAATATTTAGTTTCTTGCCAACTTGAATCAAAATATTTTTTATTCGCTCTTAACTTTCTAAAAACTAATACGAAGACAAGTAGTTTTGTTGACATGAAACCTGTCTCTTTGCTGAAGCTGTGGAGCTTGTGAACTTGAACCAAAACTTGGGATTAGCATTATTCCTAATCGCATAACCGTATTCCGCCTTAATAAACGAATTTAAGTAGATTAAGTGCTGTCGAGTTTAAAGAATGCGAAATAAATGCACTAGTTTCTTAACCCTAGGAAAAAGTATTCTCCTCGTTTTTTTGCATGTAGCTTCTCTTCTTCTCTTTCCTTTGTCATAGTCTCTGGCAAATGATCCTGATTTATTGTTTCTCCTTCTCCAAAGTTTATGGGAAATGTGCATCTTATTTACAGGGGAAATAAGAAAAACGGAACTTAAATTAGCTCCAAAATGCTCTCCCATTTCCCCGTTCTTTCAAGGATTAACGGCTGACACAAAAGTTGAGAAGATTTGTGCAAACTGTAACTCTAAAACATGTCGTCCTTCCTTCCAAAACATCACATCACACTTTTATGCCTTTTCGTTTCCCGTAAAAGTATGCTACTCCTCTCCCGTGTACCATCATTATCATCGGGTGATAATCAATTTCAAGAAAAACAAAGTACAATTTTACAACCTCTTTTACAGCTTCTGCCATGCCACCAACCAAGAGGCGCAAAAAATAATTGCTTTAAAATTTAATCTGATTCACAGAGTCTCGATCTTTTTGTGTAAACTTTACATATTTATTTTGTCTCCTGACTTGACTCACTCCTCGTCTGTCCCCGTCCTGTCAACATTTTTACTGGTTCAATTCGCAAAAGCCAAAACAATGGGAATCGGGGCCAGGAAATAAAGGAGATTATTCGAAAGCAACAAATCTCCTCTTCTCAAACAGACAGTTCCCTTCAGTCAGCAACAGGAGATGTATTTATACCGTGTTTGCTTGTTCTTCTTGACAGAGTGACAGAGAGAAATATCTCTTGGTTAAGAACACAGCCGAGAAATATGTCAATAAAAAATTGCAACAGATTTTTATCCCACAAGGAGGAAAAGTAAAAAACGGGCGACAGGCGAACAAGGAAGTTGGTGATATTCGTGTCATTGAAAGAGTTATTTAAGAGCGTTTTAATTTCAGTCCATTGAAAATGGAGTCACAAAATCTATTTCACAATTTAAAAAAAGACAAAGATAGAAATAGGCAGCAGGAGTGGATTGTGAGCTATTACAAACTAGAGATAGGAAGTAGCTTACGAATTTGTTTTTACACGGATAAATTTTTTGTTCATATAAAACCAGGAAAACAACTTGACAGATCTATTGGATGTATATAATAAATAATTGAGTAAAAAATTCAAGATAGCCACATAATCTGTTCATATTTGTCTAGTTTTGTGCTCAAAGGCATTTTGTTTGCAAAATCAGCTAGCTGAATTAAACTCTACAGAGAGACAGACAAATAGGGAAACTCTTAATAAAATTGGAGATCCCATTTTAGCAGAAATGCCACCAAGTTTTATCTCCTGATAAGTGATTCCTGTCAGTCACATTTTTTACAATTCCTCTTTCAATTTCTCGAAACAAGCCGGGATTCAATTTCAGCTCAGCTTATCCCCACATTTTGGATGAATCGATGGATAAGGAAACGCCAAGCGAAGCAGGAGGAAAGAAAATCAGCAAACACTCTTAATTGAAATCATTTATCTATCATCCCTTGATTCAGCGCGGAATGCGTTGTTTATCTCCCTTCTCTCAAGGATTTATTTCCAACTTTTTTGCTTTCAAATTACCGAGTAATAATCCTTGACTAATCGGCGTGTGATCACAATAAAGCCAAAAAGCACAATTTTTATACTTACGCAACGCAATACTCAAACATGATCTTAAAAATAGCGTCTTCCTTTTCCTCCTTTTCATGCTGTGTTATGTTTGTGTAATAATCAGAAAATTGGAAATTGTTCGAAGAGCTAGCCAAAGTAATGTCATATTTGCTACACCAAGACATTCAAAAGCGTCATGTGTGGTTCACTTGCCATGCCATGCCGTTTTGCACCATTCGAAAAAAATTGTGAAGGAAATCATCATGAGCATGTAGTACATGTCACATTTGTATGTTTTCGGTTCGAAGAATCCATGTCTTGTTCCTGTCTTTTGCTTGTTATATTGATGTTCACTCACTCCGCTCTCGCTTCGGATGCAGCTTAGACATTTTAACCAAGGAACAATTTTACAAATGTGAATGTATATGCTCAGAAGTATGTAGGTAGGTAATAGAGGAAAAAGCATGGTATAATAAAATGGGACGTGAATGTGTGGTGACATGCTCCCACAGGAGGAGGTTTTCCTCCAAGGAAGACGAAGACGGAGCGGAGGAAATGCGTTGCATCAGCATGAAAATGGATTATTATATGGAATGGAAATGGAGAGTATGTGTAACAGCTGCCATGCCACTACCACACCACCATCACACTCCTTTTTATTATAGGTTTTACTTTACTTAAACATGGATGTTAGGCTAGGAATATTGCTGGTGTGTGTGTGGCCATTAGACACCCGGGTAATTAGATGGGTGATGAAGAGAAATGTGACCGGTTAACACTCGCACGTCGTAAACCTGTCAACCCAAATGGGGCTCTTGTCTCCTTTTTTTGGCACCTTTCACTCTGGTCGCCACCCCGAGAAAAAACGACTTCTTATACACAGAGTCATATAGACACATTATATAGGAATAATATATATACTCTTTTACCTCCGCCTTTTTACGATTTCATTTCTTCGTCTTGGCTATAATCTGTTTAGTATGTAGTGATGTATGTTATAGAGGGAATTGGGAACGGATAATGTATTTATCTGCATGTTGGTAATGAACATTTTCTGAACTTAAACTCAAACGCAGTCACTTTTATTTGCCTCATGTTGTCCTAAGATTCCGAGTTAAAAGTACCTCAGAGAGGATGGAGGGAAGGCAGAGGCAGAATGAACAATCTAATCACGTGTGTAGAGCTACGTACAGTTAATTTACAAACCAACTGCCTCGACTTAACGAGCTACCATTTCCATACATCTCAACAAACCCGCTCTCAATTTACCAATCCAGAAAATCATGTTGACATTCTGAAAGCTTATTAAAATACGGCGTATTTTTAAATGACAAATATTAGGGAAAAATTTAACACAACTTGACTCGGCAACAAAGCCACTAAACTCTAGTGGTGACTTGCTGATCATAAAAGTGTCCTATATCATCCTGCATATTCGCACCATCTCATTTATTTTCTCGGCACTACTTTACTCTTCTTTGGAAAAACGTTGCATCAGTCATACCCACCACTGACAAAGAAAATCTTATAAAAACTTTTGTTCATGGAGATGGAGAGCTGTAAACCGTTTGTTTTCCCTTTCACTCTAGTTTATAGCATGGCATATCATGTTATGTTATGTTCCCTTTCTCCTTCCCATGTTTTGTGTATTATGGGTCTAATAAAGTAAATTTAAAATTTCCCATCTTCTCCACTGACAGCCATAATAGGGTATAAAAGTGGCAAGGCATACTGGGAAGAATGGGAAAGCATATTTTAGGCAAAATACTTTTTCCTAAGAAAAAAAACAAGAGGATATGATATAACTTGGAGGAATGCATGTGGAATATAATATAATAATATCACAAGAAAAATGAAGACACTCTCCTATCGGAGCAAGTGAGAGTGAGAACGATTATGCCCTGCTTTTGGGAAGATGAAGGAGAGTACAACACTTTTATGCATCTACTACATCACTTGAAAAGTTGGGGCTGGAATATCATCCACCAAAAAAGAAAGCTGAGAGAGGAAGTTAGAAAAACGGAGTGGCAGTTGACTGCTATTTATTATGTAATATATAATATTATGTAAAAAAACTGAGCCATATATGCAGATGCAGATTGCTCGACAAGTGTACCACTAGTTGACTCTTACGGCTCTTCAAATCCATCTTGTCGTTTGGTCGACGGGATCATTTACTTTCTTTAGAGCATGGCTGAGTCTGTCCGTTGACTTTGCCTCGAGAAAGTTTGGAACTTTTTGAGTTGAATCCAGCTCTTTTGCTACACTCCAGTTTTCTTTCTTGATAATTTCCCTTTCCATATGCATAGACTCTTTCCCTTCATCCTTTTTGCCCAGAAGCGTCAAGGGTAATAGCGCTAGTTGTTGTGAGAGTGTTGTGAAAATGTCACACAAATTTAGTCAGTGTCTTGCCAGTCGTCAGATTTATGGAGGCATTTTATTTTATGTTGGTTGCCTATATACGAACGTGTATCTCTTTATGTTATGGCTTCCAGCACTATTCTTTCCAAGCGGAGCAGATGTGTATACCGTATTTTTTTTATATGAACACATAATCATTGCTTTTACTTTTTGCTGGCTTTTCCCTCCTCTTCGGCTCGGAGAAAAAGTTTTTAATACTTGCAAAGTACGCTTGTTGTGTCGACTTGTCCCTTGGGACGGGATAGTAAATAGATGCTTATTGCCACAGTAAAAACTAGGCAGCATAACATAACACCATCAAGATCAACAACAAAGGCCCTTTTACTCTCCACCATCCTTTTGGAATATGGGAGGACACGACACGACAAGAGACAAGACTCATTTTCCTTTACCCTTTTCTCTTTTATGGGAGAAGCTGTAGCAGCGGCTTCCCTTTTTGTTATAGCAGCATCTCAGTTTTATGGCAAAGTGCATCCATATACCCATCCTATCATATCAGAACGCAACAATGAACAAGGAGAGTGTAGAAAGCAGACGGATGATGATTGCGATACCAACCAAACCACGAGTGCCGTTCCCTAATATACCATAGCACTATCAGCATCACCCCATCTCATCAAAAAGGAAGTAAGAGGAAAGGTTTAATAGAGCTAATGGAAATAGTGAAAAACAAGAGCTTGAACAGGGCAAATTGAGACTTTCTGCTATAAGAACAGGGTACGAAGATGGACACTTTAGCAGCTCACCTTCTGGCATCGAAATGGGTGTTGAAAGTGTCAGGAATTTAATCTAATAATTATCATCAACGAGCTCATCCTTATCTTGTCAGATATCCATATCATATTCCATATCCATTTTAATGGAGAGCAACATATTCGCCTATCTGCCGACAATTATTGGAAGGCTACCAGATTAGGGTTTCTACCTTTGTCGGAAACTGAACGGAATAGAAATTAGAACCTGGTGCTACAAGTACTGCTGGTTTGTGTTTCCAGCAACGAGCATCGTTTTCTGGCTTTATCGCTGCTAAAATGCATATTCCTTTTTACGAGCAGATCTTTCCCCGAAAACAAGCAGCTATAAAACCGACACTGTAGCTCAGCCGCATGGGGATAGAATAGGGCATTATTTGGAATTAGTCTTTTGGGCCTGTTGTTTGGCCAGGGTCAATATTATCCCCCTCTGTCCTTTCCTGGTGGATTGCCTTTTTCAAAAAAAAAATCTTATACACATTATGTTTCTCGAAGATTACCTAATCCAAATCATAAAGTGGGCACTTTTCCACCGCTGTAAAAAGTTGGCGTGGGTTGTTGGGTTGCTAGATTGTGCATGTTTTGGGGAAGATTAAAGCATTTCCGTTTGTAACGGCTGCTGTCAATGTTTACTTTCGCCACTCGGTCGTGTCCTTTTACTTCCTTTCTCTTGTTTATTTGTTGATTTGATGGTGTTATGTTGGGTACGTAGTAGTAGTAAGGGGTCAACAAGGTGGGTTAAAATGGCTAATTTGCAACTGAACGCAAATGATTATAATATGTTTTTATTGTTCAACTCAAAAACTAGCAAGAGTACTTCATTACACTTGGATTTTCTGCGAAAACAGCAAATATTCTACTCTTTTTCGTCAGATTCGAAGTTCAGATATTAGTTTGTGTAAATAAACGTGGACAATTACTTGACAAAACAAACTATTTACTATCCTGGTCGGCTAGACTGCCAAAGGAAGTGCAGCTGTCCGCTCGTAGGTAATGGATTGTGACAGGAGATGCTTCATGCTTCATCTTTTCTATCGTCCGACAGCATGATCAATGACTCGACTGTTGGCATTTTTTGAGAGACTCATTCGTCTCTGTCAGCATGGGCGAAATTCTGTTGCCTAATCAATTCCAAACATACGTATCTTTCTCCAAAAAACGCTTTCCACATCATCATTACTCCAACTCCATCTCTGAACCTAGAGGATGAATACAAAAAATGTTTTGACTCTGCTCCTCTCCTTTTACGTTCACTTTTACTTTCCAGAATAACCTGCTAATGTAATGGACAGGCAATCCGAAACCTACGTTCACATCCAATTTTTTCTCTATTTTCTGTGGACAAGAATCCACCACCTGCCATTCCTCACTCCGTCAGTCACAAAGTGTTACAAGTCTCTTTTGATGATGTTGATCTGCACTTGCTTTGTAGCAACCACCACATCACCCTCACTCGGACTGGTGGCGCTTAGACTCCAGGCAAATCCGATTTTCTCGTCCTGAAGAAAGTGATTCATAGTCCTTTTTTCATTCCAAGAATTCACTCTTATTTCACCAAGACATCCGTGTGTCCTCCCCGCCTGCTGCCCTGCCAAACGAGACAGGAGGAACTTGCGAGACCGCTGGAAACATGATGGCAAATCGTATTTTATAGTGAGCCATTTTTGTATAGGTGCTCACTCACTCGGTAGTCCTCCTGCCATTTCAGATGATGTCAAAGTCAAGTCAAGTCACCTACTCTGGTTGCCCTCCAGCTCTTCTTGTCGTCTTCAATGTGGCATGGGATCGTTGATCCTTTTATATTCTCTCCTCCGCCGTGCTAAAAGAGAGGAGGAAGGAAGAGGAAAAAATATCGTCCAAAAGTTGACTTTGACAGGAGAAAGTTACCTAAAGTCAGCTTAATGTAATGTCATTCTTTATCCTTTTTTCTTCCTCTTGATTCTCCTGGTCGTAAAGAGACATCTTGTCCGACAAGGCGACACATTTTCCTCAGAACGAAGAAGGATACAAAAAGTCAAGTGAAAGGAGAAAAGACATATTGTCTCCTTTGTCATGTCCTTATTGCCTTTCCACTTTATATTATTAATCTTGAGGAGAGACGACTGAACACGGAGAATTTTGAAACACGACAGAACCGAGGAGGAGGACAGACATTTGCTGACATGTCACTTAAAATGTTGTGCGTATTGTAAAAAGGTTTCCCGTTTCTGTACTCAATTTTCTGCAAAAAAAATAAATAAATTTGTGCATTTCCCTCCATCCTTCACTATGCATATATGGATGAATTGCTTTTACTGTCGACACTCAACAGAAGACTTTCTCTTTGTTTCAAGAAAAAATTTGGATGGAAGAGAAATGGAATTGTGGATGGACCTTTTAAGGTAATTTACTCAAGGAAATCAATGGAACAATAACGTTCTTCCAAATTGTCAGTGACAGATGACATCATGCTTCCTGACACATTGACAAAAAGGCGTGGGTATAAAAAGTGTCACTTTCACTTTCGCCCGCTCTAATTCCTCTTGTTAGACAGAATGAAAGCCACTACCAGCCACTAAAATAACCTGTAATGGGATCTTTTCACAAAAACGGAAATGTAAGCACGTGTCGTTTTCTAGACCGAGCATCTTCTTCATTTCATCCTCTTCAGAAGCAGATGATGGGAGCGTCTTTTCATCTGCATTTTTTATTTTTGCAATATCTTGCTCAAAAGGAGGATGTCATGTCCACATCCAAATCGAATCTAGAAGAGGATGAAGAGTTCTTTTTTCGTCGTAGTTTTTGACATGAAAGGTGTTTGTTGTTTGCAGAGATTTTTATAAAATAAGTCATGGCCTGGCTTTGGGTTGCCTTTCATTTCAATCCTGAAAACGATTACTTGTTTATCCCTCAAAGAAAAGATTATGGAAGAATAGACAATTGCCATCATTTTCAGCACACGTTGATTTTTTCTCTATTCTCAAAAAATCATCAGCAAAATCCAAACATGAGCACAATCAGAAGAGGATGCGTCCTTGGAGAGAAAATGTCAAGGAAAGATAAAAGAGAATGGGAGGAAGAAGAAAAAAATTATTTGCGATCACATCACATCATCAGCACAACATGCACAACGACCAGAAGGAAAGAAAAGATTGCATCGACATGATGATGAGAATGAAGATGATGAAAAATGAAATGAAAATGGTTTAAAAAGAGAGGAGGCTCAAGTAGGTACACAAAAGCTGATTTGGAAATAGGGAGAGAGAAAGCAAAACAATGCAATCATCCACAGGATTTGGGAGTTGACTAACAAGTGCAAATAGCAGCCTGCCCTTCTTCATACTCTGAAGAAAGAATAGATTAAAATTTGTGAACATGTCAGGTAATCAGTGGAAAAGGAATAAAAGAAATTTTTTAGACTTCCAAAAAAAATCTGGAGGAAAATAAAGAAAACGTCAAAAGTAGAGAAAAACTCACATCATCTTCTTTGAGTGTAAAGAAAAGATTTTGAAGATTTTTTTTTTTTTGGATTTTCTTTGTATCTTTCTCCTCAGCTTTCTGATATCTGTTTGTGACGACGAAGATTGACTGGTGACTAGACTAGATAGATATACACTGAGGAAATATTGTGCATAGATTTGTGAATTAATATACCGGAAAGTATATCTGTTAATGCTGAGAAAGGAAGCAATACGCGACGAGATTAACTATTAATTGTAAGATTACAAAGTGAAAGATTTCCTTAATTCATAATTTCTTAATATAAAATCTATAGGTAGTACAGGAACAAATTTCAAACCTAAAGTTCGGAAAGATTATAATTTAAAGTTAGTAATAAAACTTGTTACGGTTGAGGGTCAATATATATTAAGTCACATTGAATATTAATTTCATGAAAAAGTAGATGGGATACGCTTCCGTCAGGTTTAGTATAATATAGTAGATTGTCTACTTGGTAAAAATAGTCAAAGGGCAAAGGTTAGTTGAGTTGAACTATGGAGGAAGAAGAAGATATGAGATTTACGATGTTAAGAATAAGAAAATGATGTGTAGGTTCGATGTTATAAGAATGCGTGGATCCTGATTCTCAGTCTTATCAAACACATTCTATTTTGATTCACTGGTTTTAAACATGACTCACTTCACTAGTCAGAGCTAGCAGGCAGTCAAAGTGACGGAGATGAATGAAGAAATATAAAGAGATTGGAAATGAAACGTCAAAGGAAATCATAAGAAGATCAAAACGATCAGAAAGACCCTGAGGAGCTTCCTCCACCACGCTCATTTTCTCTTTTCACAAGAAATTAGGGATTTTACAACCTTTTTTCCTATCTCTCCCCACTACGTACTCATCACATCACATCAATCTCCTTTTGTCATCTGGTTCTCTTTGCTCACTGATGCGGAATTGGTTATTGAAAAAATCAAGACCACGTACAACGTACGTACACCTAGGGTTTGGTTCTATGAAATGATTACAATCGTGAACAAGTGAAGAGAAAAGTTCAAATGAATGAAGATCATACATGTCCTCTTTGGACTTGACAGCTTTTGTGTTCTTTTTACTTTCACTGCGGAAAAAAATCCTTTCATTTTCCCCTCAATCTCATCATCTACATACGTTCCCAAATTCTGATCTTCCTATTTAATAAACCAACTCACAATCAAACTTCACAATAAGTTTTGTACTTTATACTACTTTCATTCATATAATTCTAGAGGTACTATATGAAATGTTACTGAAGGTTAAGCTAAATGATTTATATGTTTAGCAGGTGAGACGGGGTGAAGTGATACATAGACGTAAGTAATTGGTTAAAGTGTATAAAATTTATTTATTTATAAAACAAAAAATGTAAGTGATCGGATACGATTGCACTTACAAAGAACAAATCATCATAAAAGCAAATTAATAATATATTAAGAATTCAAAAGTATCACTTTGTACCCTATCCTACTTCATCCAAAACTAGAGAATCCCATCACAGCTAACATGGTATTTTCTTCCTCTTGATCCCCTCCAGTTTCATCAGCATCCTTCGCCGTTTCTTGTTTCCTCCTTTTTCGATCCCTCCTCCGTTCCCTCTGCTCCTCTTTGAGTCTCTCTTCCTCCTGCTGAAGTAGCTCCAACCTCTCTCCCAAGTCATACTCCTTCTTCTCCTCAGCTCGTTTCTGCTTATTCAGCTCAAACCGATTCTTGACCTGATCCAAAGTGGACCTCTCCACCCTCATCGACATGCCCATGTTCCTCTGATGTTTTTTCCCATTGACGTGATCCAAGAAGTTAATCGAATCCTTTACCACACAGTCACAAATATTGCAGTAATAGCCGGTGGTTGACTCACTCGAGTTTTTCTTCACGAGTCTTGATTGACCAACTCTGGATTCTAGGTCGATCTTCACATCCCTTGGCTTCAGTAATGACCTTTTGACCGGAGACGGCTTCCCACTTTTCCTTTCACCTTCGTCCTCCTCCTCTTCCTCACGGAGACGAGCAACTGCAAGACTTTCGAACTCCTCCTTGTTCCATTTCCGTCGGTGGTCCGTGGGAATCTCAGTGGGAGGCGACCATGAAACATTCAAATCTAAAGGATCCATTGTTAAATCGACGGAAAGTTTAATTGTTGACGTTGACTAATGTTCTGCAAAAGCGTAAAAGATTTTCCTTTGATCGTGATAAAAACTTTCTCCTCTTCAGCCAATTCTCAACTTTTGCTTTCCTTGCTTGCTTGTCGACGTTGAACGACAAAATGTTGGTGAAAAGTGCATTTAAATTTTGCCCTTGTTTCACATCGCCCCAATTTTACGAAAAGCATCCGGCGAAAGCGTCGCATTGCGTAATACTTTCGACTTGGACAACAAAGTTCACGTCGGAATGCATTTTAGAAGCTTCAACTTTCTTCTCCAGTTTTCAGCTGCAAATCAAACAGCAGCATATGTTTGCATCAGCCCAATTTTTGTTGTTGAAATCGAAAATTCTACCCCCTGAGGGAGGAGGTTTAATGGAACAAAAAGCAAGTCCAAGCTGGAATTGAAGTAGGATAATCTCCCAAATTGGTCCGAAGAGAATGGAAGGGTAAAAGGTACGTAAGATGATAGCTTTTTCCTTGTTTTGAAAATAAAAATTGTGGTTTTCAGTTTCAATTCAACTCTTTATCACCATTTCATGCTTTCACTTGTGTGGTCTTGCGTTGTGGTCACTCATGGCGTGGCTTGGCTATTTGATATTTTAAGTATCAAAGTTCTATATAGTGCTACCCTGGAAGAGTATTCCCAAACCTGCATTTTCTGTGAAAACCAATTAGATCCAATTCAACTATTTCAGGGACGAAGATGGTTTTACGTGTGTAAAACGAAAGATAGGGATTCTGTTTCATATTTTTGTCAACCGAGCCAACCCCTTTCTTTCGGTTCTGAAGAAATCGGGATGGGACATCCCTAAAGTGCTCAAGTTAACTATTTTATGTTGACACTTTTTAGATAATTTCCATTTTACAGGGATGAACTAACAAATTCGAGTTGTGATAGTCCTCACCTTGTCAAAATCATATTCCAGCAGTTGGTGGTCACAAGAGCGTTTCGATTTGCATAAGAGTTTTTGTCGACTTTATTTAAAAAATCTTGGAGAAATTATTCTGTTTAATGTAAAACAGAAAAGCCTCGATCGATCTTGCAGGATGAAAGTAATACCTTGTGTGATAATGGAGATGTGGCGAAGGGTAAGTAAGCAAACGAAAAAAAATCTTTCCCCTACTCAATATTCAATTGCACAAGCAATTTATTCCATCATATATCAATTTGACTCGATCATCACATCGTCAGCATTATGCACAGTGCGAGCAGTATCCCATCTCAGTACTCCATATTATCATCACATCACCATCAATGATTCATGATATGCATGAGACAGCATTGTCAATACGGACTAAAATAGAAAGTATGCGTTTTCCCCTTCATATTGGAATATTTTTGGGAATAAACATGAATACAAATATGGGGAGGCGAAGGATAAGGATGAAAGTGTGATTATGTGATCTTTCGTCTCCTTTCTTTAAGCCTGTTTTCTCTTTTGCAATTCCAATTCAACTTTTCAAATCCTCTCAATCTCAACATAATATTGGGGATGAAGAGAAACCTTATAAATAGTAAGTGGCACGTGCAGTTGCATACTATGTATTAGCTTGAGAGAGGTATGAAGCGCATTGTTGCTGTAGTCGATTGCTACTGTTAAAACATTTTCATATGAGGCTAATGGATAAGGAAAAGTGAGAATTCAAAAGGGCTGTCATATTTACTTAGGTGGCTCATCTGTCAGCGATTTTTATGTCGGCTTTTGAAAATCGTAATCAACAGATTTGAAGCAAGTTTGGGAAATCACGATGTGCGATACTGATTATTCAGTCAAACTTTCCACTAACCTATTGTTGAGTAAAATTAAAAGAAATTTACATGAATCTGAATATGTCGTCGCAAGTCACCCATGACGTGACTGACCATCATAATGTTTCTAGATTTTCAAGCAAACTCTCAATGTTTCGTGTCCTTCCATCAACTGCTATATCTTCCCAAGAGAGTTCACAGCACTTTTGGTCATTTTGACACAACTTTCATCTCATCGTATCAGATAGATCGCATCTTTTCTATTTCAACCCTTCTTGATATCTACCTACCACTACCACTTTTTAAACTTGACTTTTCTTTGTTTTCTCTGTCATCTGATATTTCTCTCTCCCACTCACGTCCAGTTTTGTTTTCCCTTTCTCTGCTTGTCTTTGTGATTACATTTTTATTGTCACACCAGCAAGACGGAAAGACAACGTCAAGAAAAATCTAAAAGTTTAAATCTCCAGAGAGGATGACAACGGCTATGATATCGTCTATGTGTAGTGTCCTCTCCAACAATAAAGCTATCAGACATATTACACATCAAAAAAGGACACGATGGTGATACGATAGCATCACATTGCATCCTTCCTTTCAAAAAATAAGAGAAAAAGAACGAAACACGATATTTTCTTGACAGGTCTTTGGGATTTTGGGAGAAAGCGATGCGGTTGTATTGTAAAACACTTTTTAAAAAGAAACCAGCAATATGATGCGATGGTGGTGGTAGCAATAATGGAGTAGTAGTGGTGGTCATAAAGCGATTGTCTTAAGTGCTTTGACATCCTATCTGCTTTTCTCCTGGACAGTTGAGAAACAAGCTGGGTGTCATGTGTACACTCTCAAGTTGACGGGTGGCTGTTGAAAGGGTTAAAGCTTGTCCAATATCATCACATCATCATCTCCACTTTTACCACCACTGTCACCCGCTTTTATTTCCCTTCTCTCCCTTTCTTCTTTTCGACGGCTTGTCTCCTACTGGAAAAACATTTGTCCAGCCGGGCCAGCAAAATGAGAAAAAACCGCTAAAGCCCATATTGGTGCAGCATAAATCATTTCAGTTCACACAGAAAAGGCTCTTATTTTCATCATTTTTTCGAGTCGAGTTGTTAGTGGTTTGGTCTCTCTTAAAGCCAATTTATCCACCAAAAAAGTAACTGGAGAGTAGACTGGTGCTGCTGCTGTTGCGTTGACCAAACAGGAAGATATTAATCCCTGAACAAGATGCCAAAAGTCCACACACACAATACACCCGTTCTTATGAAAGATATCATCAGAAATCCCTTTTCTAAAAAGCTTATTACTTCAACCAATATTACGTAAGTCCAGTGTCCAACATGTTCCCCCGAATCGGATGTACACACTACTCGTTCTCTCTTGAACAATGAGAATTAGATTAAAGATTACACACCATGGTAGACATTGGTAAAGAAAAGACATGTCTTTTCCCTGTACAAGGATGGCAAAATAGGATGTAATATCAGATTAGCTATGTTCCTTTTTTACTTTATGTGTGTTATGCTACGAGGTTGACACAAAAAGATGGGTTTACGAGTACACTATATGGGAAACGTGGGCTGGTAAGGTCTTAAGCAAAAGCATCCGACGTCAGATTGGATCCCAATGGGTATTGTATTTCCATTTTCATCGCTTTTCCTTTTCGTTCTGGACAAATTTGCTTCTTGTGGACATACTTGGACCCTTGACTCGTTTCATTTCTTGTTTTAAATCAGAAAACCTACTTGCTGGATGTTGGATAGACGTATAGCAAACTATAATAGTATATACGATGGATGGACCACACATGCATTGTAAACTTTTCCGGTTGGTCCTGTAGGATGATTGTAAAGAAAATCAGCTTTTCTCCTTCTAGAGCTTCTGGATTTACTACAAGAGCGAGCGAGAAATCTGGTGACTTTTTTATATTGGCTTTTGCTTTTTGTGGTGTGGTGTGGTGACCGATCTCTCAAGAGAGGAATCAATGGACTTTTTACACACACGGAGAAGAAGAAAACATGTTGAACTAATCTCATTTCTCCTTCCTTTCCTCTCGCTTTGTTTGGTCAACTGCCTGCTCTTGTAATAGTGACCTATGGTCCATTCTGAACAAATGGAGCCAACTCAAACAGATTGTCGCAATGGGCTTTTTTCCCAAACCTTTTTCTCCTGGAGTTATTCATGCATATGGGCATGCATACCTACTACACCACCGCAACACCCGTTTTTCCTTGTTCACTAGCATGTTCTCCAGCGAAAGAAAGGCATAAGTATTCATTCAACAGCTTAGTTTCTGAGAGAGAAGAGGGATAGGATAGGATAAGTAATATGGAATATGGGATTTTTCGGAAGAGAGAAATAAGGAGCTGTGAATTGTCTCATTGGATTGTGTGTAAGTTGATGTTGGTATTGGTGGTTAGGCGATATTGTCCTCCTATTTGGAGGGATTTAGGTATTATCATGTTAAAAATATTGTAACCAGAACAAAATGCGACAAGTAAATGAACATATTGGATCATTGGAACATGTAAAAGGGCACAAATAACGATTTTATAACAATAAAAGCCAACGATTACTGATACGACTGGTTTTAGGGGAAGGAAAAGTGGCAAAAAGTTTCTTTGGAGTTTTCTTCCAAAAACACACGTTTGGCACTTGGTCTTCCATTGCTTTCTTATATTCTTTAAACATGTGTGAATTCGGAACTCTTACTGTCTACAGTTTATGGGAAATGTTATCAGCTTTAGGCTTGTATTGAGATGAAAATGAAATATTAGTTTCATATCGAGAAGAGTACCGGATGCTTTTAATTTTTACAGAATGATTCTTTGGTCAACTTCAACCCTTTTGCTTGGTACTATTGAGATGCTGTCCATTCAGTTCAGGCATAAAAACATGCCGATGCCACTACTTGAGATAATCTTGTGCCATCTGCCACACGACCGGATAATGTTATAGGTTAAATTAGTTTTCCAAGGAAGATGTACTTTATGATTCAATTTGGTCAAGATCGATATGTGAGGAGGAATGAAATGTGAGATGAGGATGTTTGAGAGTTTAGGAAAAAATTTGAATGTATTACTCCACTCTGGAAAAAATATCCATACTTTCTGCTTTGGACATAAGTGGATAGAGAAAGTGAATATTTATGGATTGTGCAAGGGGGATAGAGATATCTCGGCTCGGCCTTTTGCAATCGTAACTCTTGTTTTACAACGGGATGATAAGCCATGAAAATTGATCGTTTTGGCGATATACAAGAAGTTAGTAGCCTTAAGTAGAATGTAGAAGTCAAGTGGGATCAAACAAGACACGGCATTTTCATCCTAAAATTATCCGTGTGCAATTTACAGTCACATCTGAACCCATATATATGAGTCATTCATAATTGTTGCGCAGAGGTATATAAACGAGAATATGCAATTGAACTATAACAATTTGTACGTTAAGCTACGAGAAAATGGTATTAAATCCCACTATAAGGTTGATTGCCCTTATACGTAGAGCTAAGTATATAACTTATAAGTTAATTTTCTAGTTTGAAAATAATCTGTAATTATTGTAAGCGATTTGATGTTCATGTATTGATGTAAAATTTAGGTGTATTACGTTTTCGATGAACTATACAGCGTCTGTTGTGTTCTTAGCTACACCGAAACAGGATTTTTATCACAAAAAAGTCAGTCATGTCATGGTCATTTAATTAAGTTCAAATACTTATTACTGATAGTTAATAAAATATACATTTGACATTGCACCGGTTAGAGTACAAGCATATTCCATTGCGAAATTGGCGAAAATTGATTAGCAGCACTCGAGTAGACAAAGATGAAATCACGATCAATTTTAGTTTATATATAGATAAACGAATTCAGTTTTTTGTTTTATTTCTGTTTTCCTTATAAACAAACCAACAGTTAACACTGTAGTAATACCTTTAACGCATGTAAGGTTTGTACTTTGTACACATTATTAATGAAGGAATTAATTGTTGTGCAGTGCATAACAATCTTACATTACAACTCAAGTTCAAGAGTGTCGGGCTATTTCTGAACAACATTACAGATACTTTAACCCGAAGCATACTCACAGTTAGCTATAACTTGCCTGTTTTGAACTTTAACGTGAGTAGCTTTCAAATAATAAAATGTGTGCAGAACCAGTCTTACAAATTCATGTTTCGTGAGTCATCAAGTACAAAAAATATACGAAATAAAACAATTCTCATCAAATTCATAAAAAAATGTCAACTAAACGCACTTAAAGTAATTTATAGCAGCAATTAGTTAAACAGTTAAGTGTCACTTGCATATGAAGGGTCGTCTCAAAAGTAGTAACTTGCAAGCAAAACCAATGTTGGTGGTAGTCGTTGTGCCAAGAATAGTGAGTCTGTCGCAAACTTCTCCGTTCATCCCTTCAGAGTCCGGAAGACAAAAGTAATCGTACTGCAAGAAGAAAAGAGCCTTTATATATTTTTACAACATAAACCTTCCACCACTTCAATATCAAGTTATTTGTGCTTTCACTTACAGTGATTTCATCAACGGCGAATGATTGACAGATTTTGCACACCGGTGAGCGACCATCAACATTCTGAGTTTTCTTTAAGCTGTGCAGTAGTATGTAAGCGTCCTTATTTGGACCCAAATTTGTGGAACGGGCGTGTTTCGAAGGTAAACTGTCTTTCATCTTGATCTCCGATGACTCCGGGCGCAGGGAAAAGGATACAACAAAACCGGGCACAATAAATAGTACCAAGAAACAAGTACAAAATGATTCCGTTTTCATTTTGAAGACTTTTCAATATTTTCGGGTATAATTCACTATATTATTATTCTTATGAATTTGAATCAAAAGAGTGTAGCAGTGTGGCACTATTAAATTCCGAATGTTGTGTGTTGTAATCTAGAGTTTAATGATCTCATTCGCTTCTGTTCTACCGTCTTCTTTAAAATGACAACAGTATGGTTGATGAAGGATTACTTAAATACGTTACAGGTTCGATTGGTTATTAAATATTGGTAATGATGAGGATGATCTAATGAAAAGTAAGTTATCTTTATCAATGCCGGATGCAAACAAAGACTGGTTTTCCTAAATCATGGATATAAAGAATATTAAAATTCCAAATTCCTCCCACTATCTATAATCATAGCTTGTAAATCGTATACTCTACAACAGCGTATTGAGCAATGAGTACTGGATTATGAGCTGGGTCGGGTGACTATCCCAATCCCAACCCAGCGCGTGCATACTGGAATTAGCGTCATGAATGTCATATGTCACGTACGTATATAGACATAGACAGACTAGACTTGACTTGACAAAGTCTACGTTTAAAAGTAAGTTTACTCGTGCATATTATCGTATATACTATACTTAAGGCTCGTGAACGTCGTACCGTTCCACTTTCCTACTCACAAGATGTAGCCATTATCTTCAAAAGATAAGCAGAGTCGATCTGAGATGAAACTACGTTTGTAGGCATTCCTGTTGCCGAGCCGTTTCATTTTTCAATAACTTTTTTTATCAAAGTTTTATCATTTTAGTTTGTATTCTCAATATAATGTGGTGATCTATCTGTGGTATAATGCAATGCTACCGTATATTATGCAGCTTAGCTTATCATGTCACTATTCCTGCGTACTGTATATTGTATATAAGCTTTGTGTAAATGAGTTTACTAATATGTTCATACCCACTGCATTGGTCCATGTGACTAAAATATTAATGCTACCCATTCAAACCATAAAACTTTTCATTATTCTTTACTTATGTGTTACATTTTAAATGTCATTTGGGTTTCATTGTCAATAATATAAATTGATTACCAAAAAGGTATGACAATGACGCGGTTGTGCTTGTGCTGGAGTACGGAAAAGCCCCACTAGGAAAAATTTGCGTACGATGACGCATTAAAACGTTATATCTCGTGCAAATTTTAAGATTCAACTTTGTACTCTACGCATCTATTCCGACAATGATTAGTGCGTAGTACTTTTCCTTATACGCATATGATATTTCTCAGTCTATCCTACTCTAGCATCGTTAATTTTGTCTTTGTCTCGTTTAAGTAACAACTAGTAAGTCAATATAGGTTTATATGTTACTGTTACATCGTTGCATTTGGCTGTAACGCGGTACGTACCACTATGTACTGAAGAACTGGTATATAACATATATTGTCAGAAAAACCCTAAGAATTCGTTCATTAGGATATATGTAAGCCTGGACGAAATAAGAAAAATCTGGATGAACGAGTGAGGTGATCGTCGTCATGAATCAGACAGACGAGTACACATGTACCATTAGCGTTCCACCTTCGTGAGTAGCTGCTCTTTGACATGTACAAAAGTTGAAGTGCATTGACTTATGATAATCTTGACAATTCAATGTAAATTCTAAGAACATAGTTATGAAAGTAGCCCTTGAGTTTTCCCTGGAATGAGAGAATGACTAATATACTAGCCATGAACCTTATACGTGTAATATATGCTTGCAAAGTAGGCAGAAGGTAAGTTACAAGTCGTACACACTATAGGTTGGAATTTAGCTCAATTCGGCCTATTGTACTAAGAGAACTCATATCGCACATGTAACCTACTTTAATTGGGGTTGTGAGACATTTATCAGTTGCAATTCATAAGTAAACCAATGCAATGTACGAAAACTTCAACGTAGTGGGACAGAAGGACAAACAACGTTGGGCAAGCAAGTTGGCTACAGGTTATTCCTTGACTTCATTGGAACAAAAAATCCTTGTATCATTACTATGTGCACTTTGTTTGTTTTGGGTATAATTATGATGATCATTAAAATATTTTTGTTGACAAATATTGAAGCCATCATCATCTCGGCACGCTGATAAATGCACGTGTTGTCAGACAGGTTCATGTTCATACACTTTGTCCATACTATTCACACGAGACGAAACTCACGATCACAGGGCAGGTCATGTGAAGTTATGAAGGTGATTATTGGATGGTGGAAATGAAATAATTGGTTGAATGGGAAACTTTTTAACAGCTCTAAATAACCATCTGCAATTTACGGTGAAGTGAAACATTTCCGCCCATTTTGTTTGTAAACAATTTAGGAGAATTAGGTCAACAAAGCAAATTAAGAAGTTCCATGAAGTTTTCCAAACAAGAGTTCTTTAGAATAATCTTTCCGTTACATAATGGCTTAAAAATGTGAATGAAACGCAAAATGAAATGATTGGGTATTGGCTTATTGCGTCATGATATGAACCTTGTTCATTGATAATTTATGTCTCTTTTATTTTGCTTATAGAATCCACTTATTATTACACATTATTTGCGTTTGAATGAGTACTAAACTAACAAGTATATATAAAAGAAACTAGTTAGCTTGTACGTGGTAAATGTGTACGTATATACATACAAACTGCTATAACAAATAGAAACTGAAATACCTGAAGATTCTTTGTGATATATGGTATGCGTATTACTCTGACACAAAAGTTCATGGTGATTGCATTGTATAAATTCATGGAGGAATTATGCAAAACTTTATGTACATACTAACAATGGTAATAATAGTGATGTGATGGGTTGCATCAGACCTTTTCCTAGGTCTATGTTTTGTTACAGATCGAAAAACCAACATTTAAATTCCACTTAGCTAACTATATTTTATGTATAACCTACGAGAAGTAACATTTAAGACATATGAATCGTGGTATGTAAGGTGCGTTATAATAGCTTGGCTCACTCTAGGATTACGCCAAATAAGTTAACTATCAGTAAATAACATTTTAAACTAAACTAGCTTTCATTAACAGCTTGCAAAGTCTCAAAGGCTGTGGTCGATCCGTCACACAGTTCCAGCCACGTGTCTTGACCTTCGAATGGTCTTCCAATCTCTTGAAACACAAGCTCCAAAGCACTTCGTTTTTCTTCAGTTGAATCATTAAAGCCGACGATTTCCAAAAATTTGAGCTGGCGCAACTTGGCCATATGACGAATAATGTCCGCACTAACACCGAAACTATTAGTTTTGCCACATTCATGAAAGAATAGTTTTCTCAGATTAGTCAACTTTCTCACACAAGACTGAATATCCGACGTGAGCATCGGAAACCGGAAGATTTCCAGCTGCTCAAGTGACTCTGGGAGATCCATAGCGTTGATCATGAGAAGTATTTCACCAACAGTAGCTACCACACCTTGTTGTTCCGCCGGAGCACCCACGCCAACATTGTGTGGGTGGTTGTGTTGACCATTGTTATTCCCGTTCCCGTTCATAGCATCATCCTTATTTTCGTTTACAGCACCTCCTACCACCAAAACTGCTCCTCCAACAGCTACAGCACCATTTCCACTACAGGCTCTTGGCCCAAAGGCCCCGAGATCTACGGGATGAATGCGAGCATGGTTTTCTCGACATCGCAAAATCAGACTTTTTAATCTTGTACAATGACGGAAAATACTTAGATCAAAGGGCACCACCTTATGCAGCACCACTCGATTATTTACAGGTGAGCTGGGGAATGCCTTCGTGACCATTGAGAGGTTTGCAAGCTCAACATGAACCAGGGTCGAGGCACTTGCTTCTATTGGAGTTTGAAAGTGCACCCAAGGAAAGCCAGAAACGCGGGCCCTGGTTTCTGTCATAGGATCACGGCATAACCAGTCGAACCTGAGCTCTCTGAGACCAAAGTGAGTTTGTCTATTCTGATTATTCTCTTCTGGTGGACGGGACTGACTTTCCAGAAGGGATTTCCAAATGTGAATGTCTTTAGCGTAGCCCATTGTGGTGACGCACAGTTTTTGAAGTCGTAATTTACATAGCTCATGGAGATTAATTCCTTGAGGGGAGACGCATCTATCACTTCTATTACGGCGGCGGTTGAGCTGACCTTCCATGCTGGAAGCGTTGTGATACTCATCATCTTCTGATGAACTGAGATCGTCTGGTATATCTCTGTCTCCCAACCATGCAATACAAGACAATGGTATAAAGTCTAGCTCTATATGGGTTAAAGTTGCTGAATGCCGGGAGACGAATTTCAGTACTGAAGTTACATAATGAGAGTAGTGCCAAACTGGAAATCGCTTCAAAATTTCGAAAACCCTCAACTTTGGAAAGTAGCAATCCATCATAGGAGGAATTTTTAAATTCAATCGTTGATTTTCTGAGGGTCGGTGAATTTGGAGGTGCTCTTCAGAATTCAATCGTAAATAGCGGAGTTCCGTTAAATTACTTAAAGCTGGAGTATCTTGAAGATTTAGGATCCAAGGGTAATTTGCGCGTCTTGTCATGGTCAAATGTTCCAAGTTGGTGGAGCAAGAGATTAAATTTTTCAAGTTGGCTGCGGAGGTTGGTCCAAATACTTTGATTACTTTGAGATAGGAGGGATGATTGAACAGGGACTCTGATTTGAGGTCTTTGGTGAGTTTCCAGATCACGCATTCGCGACATCTCAAATTTCTAATGAGAGAAAGATTGCTAGTTGTGTCATAAATGTTGAATGCAAACTCGTAAAACTGATCTACTTCATCGCGCCATTTTTTAGAGACCAAACGTAGACTTGGAACCTGGCGTTGGCTGATCATGTTGAGAATTTTTGCCCTGATCTAATAAATATTTAAATTAAACAAATAAGTAAATTTTCACTTTGTAATAAAAGTGTAGGAACTATTGCAAATATAAAACCTCACCTCCACAGGGAGCAGCATAATTGGAAACCTCTCATTCTGATCCGAGTCACTGGAACTGCTTTCCAAATCCGCATCACTTGCTGAATATTCACTGCTATCCTCCGAAGTGGGAGTGATATCACCAGAGTACTCTGCTCCTAACTTTGCCATTCCTCCCGGCTCAATTGCCTCCTTGACCAAGTCCTTTAAATGAAGGGCTTGGTCAGCCAACTTTTGACACAGCAAATCCAACACACGAACTTCCGAATATTCAGCCAGTTTTAAGCAAGCCTGGAAAAACAAAAAAGAGAATGAGTACTCGGTAGTGGGTTAGTTGGGTAGTGCAAAAGTTAACATCCTCAGACATATTTATTTTTACCTTAACAAAACGCTGTTAATTTCTGCTCTTTTCTCAACGCCCTTCCAACCTCCAATTCAATACCCAGTTTTAAGGGCTCACATCCATTTCAGTTTGTCTTTTGTAAAGTGTTCGTTGCATCCATTAATCCATTAGCATTTACGATTATGTTGTATGTATTCCACCGTCCCCAGGTTCATGATGATTTAAATAACATCCTGAAAGAAACAGATATAAACATTTCACAAAAAAATTACACACATTGCTGCTATGCATGGTATAGTCCAGTTATTGCAAGTTAGCGTACTTTATCGGAGCATTTAGTATTCTGGTAGAAACTAGTAGTTGGAGTTCTGGAATCATTCCGTCTTTTCATGGAATAATTCCTATTCCTACCTCAATCCAGCCTTCAATTAGACATGTAAAATGTTTTGTTTACAACGGAAAAGATGAATGACTGACTAATGACTAGGAAGAGGAACGAAAACTATACACCTTTGCAATATTACAGTGTTAAAATGATTAATATTTAAATTTTTACCTTGAAACAGCTTATGTTTATTGCTGAAAGTCAACAGCCAGCAGCTGATCACAAAAACATTGAGTTCTTCCTGGTTTGTAAAAGCACACAAAAATTACAAACAACTTAATTCCAAGTGGTTTAGAATGCAAATCTGACTAAACTAACTGATGGATTAGATTATATGTAGGTTTCATCAATTTTTTTGCAAGGTTTGTTTTGAATTAGACGATCAGATTGTGAAACATTTTAGTACCTACGTATATTATGTACATGTACAGAACAGAGTCGAGGCGAGTGTAGCGAAGAAAAATATCCCGTTATCAATATCCCGTCAGCTTAAAAGTACAGAAAAGTAAGGCAGAAGTCCGTTCCTATTTTTCTGCAATCCAAGCAATATGCATGAAAATCCACTTCCACACAATATCCTTTCATAAGGATACAGCAATACGGAAGTATCAGACAGGACAAGACTCTTGACTTGACTTCTACTTTTGTATACAACGTCATGAGTCATTCATAACACAAAGTGCATAGCATAGTTAGTACAGTACATGAAAATGAAACCTAACTTAGGAACAGGAGGAGAAAGATGAAAAAAGTATTTAAAACTTAAATAGTTTTCACTGCAATTTTAAGTACTTAGTCATTTCATATTTCATGTGCAATTAACCCTGAGTTGAAGTATGCAAATGAATAGATAATAGCATAATTTTTAAAACAATTTCATAAAATTTTGTATACAAAAGAAAGGCTAATTTTGTTCGCAGGAAAGCATGCAAAATGCAAATGAAACTTTTAATTGCTTTGTTTTTGTGGTTTGTGCTGTTTCCGTATTAAAATCAGATTAAAATTGATACGAAATATGAAGCTGCTGCTGCTTAATTTTTATAATGCGCTTTTCTAAGTTCATTATAACAAAGCATTAGCAGAGCTATTTAGCTATATTAATATGATAGTTATATGTAATGTAACTTAATTTGAGACACGTGTTGGGTTCCGGTCATGAAAATCCCATTATAGTTGATCTCTAACAAACCAAACAATCGCTGGGTATTATTACATTGCTGCACTACAAACTAAAGGGTTTGTTTCTAAAACAATGGCTTAGTTTTAGCTTTGCATCTTTGTTTTCGTATATTGTCTGAATTTTGGAATAAATGCTTAAGTAATTTAAATGAAGGCCAGGGAAAGCTTTTACTAAGGCTTAATTGCAAGAGCAAGTATGCCCACATTGCCCACAACGCAAAATATTTCACGGCTTGGCATTTGCATGACCATGACCGAATGGACAGTGGGATGATGAGGATAAGATTATTCTAAAATTATTGTAATTGATTGCAATCAAATGTGAAGTCGCGAAATATTTATCTCAAATATGCGATACTTGATACTTGAGAAAGGAACAAAAACACGTACTACTTACTATATTAAGCTTTTAGAAATACAAAAACTTTATTGAGAACATGATCTGCAGACTTCTTTCTGAATTTTGACAAGTGAAATGGTTGTCTGCAATGCAAATGCAAGCATACTGCGAATAAATCATGCGTTTGAAGCAGTTAAAACGGAACGTGATGTCTCTCCTTGTTACAGTACAAGTACAAACAACATGTGACACAATAATCAACATACAATTTTCACTACAATCTGTACTCCATAATTAATAGGAGACAATTACGCATGCGAAAACTTCTTTCTTGCTCCTTTTGCATTTTTCGAATAACAATTATTATTGTAACTTCAAAGCAACAGCGCATGACCCAATGTAATTTGTCTCGTAGTACATGCAAGGCAAAGCGACTCCTGAAGAGAAAGCTATTTATAGAAAAATCTAGTCTATAATTAAAACGCTATAAATTTTACGTCTTGAACCGAAGCGTATTGTGTATTCATGAGGAAGAGAGATACATTGGTAAACAAATCTTGGAAATAGTTTTATGCTAATGACAAATAGTTAACAACGGAATTGAATTACCATTATTAAGACTAATTTTTGAAATGTTCACTATTTGCATTGCCACGACTCATTAAGTCATAAACTGTATAACAAACAAATTATGAAAAAGTACAAAACAAATTAAAATGCAAGAGGTTCCATACAAAAGAGGTATATAAGCGGCCACAAATCTTCAGATGTCAGTTCACAGTTACTCCAGACTAATTTCCAATACGAGTTTAAGTTTTTTAATCTTTCAAGAGAGAAAACCCGCAAGACTCCAATTTGAATTTAACTTACTATTCAAAGGTTTCCGAACGTCAAGTTTTCATACCATCATGGCAAGAGTGCAAATGGTTAGTCTTAAAGATTTTTCTGTCAATTTGTACAAACGCCATCAACCAGACTGAGGAGTTTAACTGATTTGAATTCTTTTATCTCTTTAGATTTTTTCCTTTGCGATAATCCTCATCATCACGTTGAGCATCACTACCTCAAGCTCCAACGCATTTCCGGCTTCTTCTTCTGACACCAAAGCCTCAGTCGCAACCAGCGGTTCCAAATTACAATGGAGAAACGGAGTAGACGAAGCTGCAGATATCGGTTTTGTATCCGAAGAACAAGGGATTGAACATTCAGATCAAGATACCATTCAACAAGCCAATGCCAACATTCAATCTGAGGATTCACCTACTCTCCACAGGGTGAAGAGAAACCGACCAAAGATCCGTTATAACAGGAACAAAGATGTAGTCCGGGATTACTAATTCCCTTCTGGAATTGGATTGAAACAAGTCTATTGTGATTGCTTATAAATACATAATATATAATTCATCGAACCGGTCGTTTAGCCGGTTCTAAAAGGCTGTCGGAAATCGATTGAGTAGTTTTGCATGATGTTGTGTTGACCTTTCATGTAAAATATGTCTCAATATTTATGAAATTCTATTATAATAGTTATATTTATCGTATATCTACATATCGTATCTACATATCGTACACATAATGTATATGGTAATCTTGATATCATAAAAACGAATTTATGTTATTTATATTTTTGATTTAACAAATAAAAGGTTATATTTTGCAACAATAAGCCATGTAACATAATTTTATGATAAGTGTGAAGTAACGAAAAGTCAGAAACAAAAATGGATAATAAAGACATCTCAATGTTAGCTCGTTCTTGAGTGTAATTCATTTGCAATTTGCAGTTCATTTCATGAAACTGGAGGCGAAAGTCCAGTTCGTTTTGTACCTAATCAAATGAAGCCCGAAAAGCCTATGCATTTTGACATGGATTGGATTGAGTTTGACAATGCCAAGCTCGCATTTTTTATATCCATATCCACAGATCTGCATGTCCTTCAAATAAGTTCAGAATGCCCAAGTTTTTTGTACCTTTCAAGTGGGAAGGAATCTCAATCTCCCGTCTAACTAAAAATGCAGACATCACATTCATCCTCACATAACTTTGCAACTTGCAATACACAGTATACTGTTCTCTTTGAGCTTTCTGTTTGTAAAACATTTGCACAGACTATAACTCATTTCAGTAAGTGGTAATTTTGTTAATTGGTGCATTATCTGAATCTATTGATTGAATTCATTCATTTATTACGCAGCTGAATGCATTCAGCAAGTAATAATTTTACTGAGCTGTCTGTCTGTCTGTCTGTCTGTCTGTCTGTCTGTACGCACTCTCCTGGCCACATACATTAACCGATTTGGACCAAATTTGGCACATAGGTAGTACTCCCCAAGGGGACCTCTG
>JAQGAP010000706.1:0-28454 GCA_034697805.1 Orchesella bifasciata
AGATTTCAATTAGAAAAAAGTGGGGTTCATCATGACCAAATCTCTAGGAGCGAAAAGTCGTACGGAACTATGTATGATACTTGGGTGGTAACAAGGGTTCCATGGCCGAGTGACATTTTTATTATTCGAATGCACACAGTTATTCAGTCTGGCCTTATTCAGGTGTGGAAAGCATGGGAGTTTCGGATTTCAACGTGGAATGCTACTCTTGAAAACGCACGAAATGGAACTCGACCAATTGGAGTAAAAGCCTTTTCTACCAATGATAACATTGTTGTTGTATTCTATATTCATGTGACGCTTCTGACTTTAATTTGTTTTGTATTTTTCTTGGAGTGCAGCAAACACTTTGTTTACAAAAATGTGGTTTGGTTGGTAGTTGTATTTATTTCAATATGTAGTGTTTGGTGTCTCGAAGCAAAATATTTGCTGCTTTCAATATTTAATCGTGTAAGAATAGGATGCAGTATTTTAAGGTTACATTTAACACATCTATGTTTCAAGGCTTTTCGCAAATATTAATGCTAACATAACATTAATATAGGAACAATTAATGACAATGGATAATATTCACTTCCTGCTTTATCCGAGCAGTTCAGGTCAAAAAGGTTTGGTTGTATTTAGGGCAGGGTATGATTTTGAATATACATATAAATAAACTTTTTTAATTAAAAAGGTCTTTTCTTGTACTCTTTCATTGGATTATGCCGTAGTTATTACATAAACCTTCATAAGCCTTCAAAACTGCTTGCGTTATGCTTTGTACCTATTATTAAATTAGGCAATGTATAATAACAAATTCAACAAAATTTAGAATTAAAACCTTTCTGATTTTTTGTTTGAGAAGATTCTCTCAAGATTCACTAATTTTTTAGAAACAAAGAAAAACAAAAACTTAGAATTTAACATTGTTCATTAGTGTGGTGTATTGTCATTCTTATGTATTCAAAAATAATTAAAATATTTAAATTAGGGAAGTTATTGTTTTTCCCCTGTTTTTGAGAAAACAGGGAATATGGAGAAACGTCGTTTTCCAACCTCATGAAAAAGTCTTACATTATTTTACAAAAACTCGCCTCAAGATTTACTTCATTTTACAAATGCACAAAAGAACGTCTCAGGACTTACACCATTTTAGTGTCTGTTTGACGGTATGCTTAATTCCTGCAACGTTTTCCGTATGCTAAATACCGTGAAAATTTTCCGAATGCTGATTTCCATGTAAAATATTTTGAATGCTAAATCTAAAATTTGTTTCGATTGAAGAAACCCCAATACAAATGCAAATGTAGAATGATACCAGAAGGGAAATCCTTTTCTGCAATCATCATCATCAATATTATAATCCAAGTTCTGTTTTTTCTCACAAGGTCAGTTTTTTTTATTACAAAGACTTCCTACGTGAGATGAGAGGATCCAGTATTTAGTTACCACATTCTTTCTGAATCTAGTAACTAAAAGTAAATACTTAGTCCCGTGACAAAATGACTTGGAGCAAATTTGCAAGAAGAACCTTACAAACTAGCAACATCCTTAAAACAAACCGTGGCCATTATTAACCTGGACATTAACCAGTTCACTGTAGTTCAGGTGGCTTATAACGGTAAAATGATCTAAAATAAAGAATTATAAATCGCACATTACTGCTCTTGTCTTCTCGTTCTGAACTTTTAGCCATTATTTGGCGATTGGCCGTTCTGTACCGTTATTATCATTCTCCGTGGCACAGATATTATAAGCCGTAAACTTCTAACATGCTTGGATTCAATAGCTTTGCAAAATGACTTATTTGACGTAAGAAATCAATTTACTCATTAATTATAAGCGATCTACTTAAAAGGCGACCGCAATGTTCGTGTTGGCTCATGTAGACAGATATAATACAATGTTTTACTAAATAATGAACACGTTGCCGTGCACGATCTCACGTAAATTGACTACCTTTTGTAAGATTTGCGGGGAATAAAAGACATCAAAACTGAGTGGTTTAGTTTATTAAAGAGAAGTATTGCACTTAAAAGTCTGGTTCTGGAAGCAAGTAGGAAGAAATGGAATATTAAGGCAACTTATATACGTTTGCTTTTTGGGATAATAAAATTCATTACTCGCAATTACCTTTCGTAACTTCGCACTTTCCGGAATCGTTTTAACAGATCATCTATTAGTAATTCAACCCCTTACAGTAGAAGTAGAAATATAATAATCATTTTTGGAACCAAATCATTAATGTTTAGTTCATGTTGCTCAAAATAAAATTCACAACAATGCTCAGTAAAAATTCATCTGCAATTGTTACTGGCGTATTTTTATGTCTGCAATAGCGTATGAATGTTTGTCAAGCAAGTGAAGACATGAACTTTTCCTACTTTCCATTTCAAATCGTTGTAGTTTTGAAATGTATGAAAAATGTCTTCCAGTATTTTGTAGATTCCTGATCAAGCCACATAAACGCAGATTCATTTGCTAAAACAATTTTAGCGTTTGCTATTGTACACATTGTTCATGCTCCTTAATACACGATGTTCATTACCCCTTGTTAAATCCCATAGGAAAGGCATGGCAGGGCATTAAGAATGGAGGGCAAACTAGTGTGGTTGTTTGAAGTTAATCCACCCGAATGTTCCTACCGTTTCCACCCCTCGCTCCATGATGAGTGATGAAAGGATCCGGATGAATGGAGACAAGGGTGGTGGCTGAGTAAAAACAGAAGTTTCCAAAGGCGACTTTTTGGAACCCGTAAAATATTATGAATTTATCCATACTGGAAACTTCTGGCATTATCCAGAATACTATTGCCGTTAAGTTGTTCAAGTCCTATTCGAAATATCCAATCTTGTTTTCTCGTACTTTTTGATAAGACCAATAATAAATACGTTAATTTCATTCTGGATCTCATATTTCCCCAGTTCCGACTGGAAACTGGAGGAGGTACATAAGTATGATCATGAAATCATGATGTTTGTAGCTAACGATACCAAAAGCAAAGACATGGAGCATGGAATTTGAAATATGAATAGCGGGAATATTCTATTAATTTTTACTTCGGGTTTGCCGGTCCCCTAAAAAAATCACGTAAACAAATGAGCTGTGTGGGTGAAAGCACAAAAAAGTGAATTTTGAGGTGACCCCCTGACTTGAACGTTTTTACTTCCTCCCCATTCGTACCTAACTAACTCGATCACCCCTGTCAGTAAATATTCTAAGGTTTTGTAGGTGAAACAACGTAATTTTAATTTTTCTGAGATTCTCTCCAGTGTTTCCCTCAGTCAGCTGTTTGGTCCGAAAATGCGGTGGTGGAAGAAGTGTCTCCGGTTTTTTGGGAGGGACCCACCTCCAGTTGTCAGGAGTTTGGAGTCAGATGAGCAAGAGAGCAAGTTGAGAGATGCACCTGGATTTATATTAACTATGTACGATGTGAAGTTAGTTATTTTTTCCGATTTTTGCAGAGATTGACGAGAGCTAAACTGTAATTTATACATTTTCTCTTCTGCTTCTCAGGTTATCCCGTTCTCAGCTGTCTGGAGAGGAGATGTGCTCATCAAATTGCAGTCCACCTCCATTTGTCGTCAGCTCGGAGTCCGGAGCCCCTGTTCCATCCTCAACAACTTCCATGGAAGACGTGCCACCCGAAGTATGTTTAGTTAAATATTTAGGGTAACAAATGAATGGAAACCGAAGTAAACGATATAATCCGTGTCTGTTTGTCTTGCTTTCAGGTCCTCATCAAAATTGTGGAGCTTTTGACGCTGAATGGGACCAGGAATGAGCTCCTTGGATACCGCCTAGTCTCCTCCAAGTGGAAGGCTCTTATCGACCCTTTAATCGAAGAGAAGATAGTCTCGGGCGGTCTTGAAATCTTTCCAGAAATGGAAATAAAGGAGAAAGGAGATCGTTACCCGCAATTCGTCAGGGTCCCTGTAAATATGTTTCTTGGTGGGGTGAATCCATTTCCCTTCAACTCCGTCTTTCTCCAGTCTGAGCCCTACCCCTTTCGTGGAACTCTTAAAAAGTTAGTGACTGTTCCTACCTTTGCCTCGTCATTTGGAGCCAACCTCACCTCCTTCAAACTTGATCCTCCTCTGGACTTATGGCTAGGCGATCTGTTTGTCATCCTTAGCTGCATGCCGAGGCTTAAACGACTGCAACTAGCCTTCGTAATGTTACATGACGACGTCACCAAACCCCTGGTATTCCCACCGCCGCCACTTCTGCCCAACCTCAAAACCTTGGAACTAGAGTCTGATTCAATAGGTGTGGAGGACATGAACGATAACGACAGCGCCCGTGTCCTCGCCGTTTGGCTCATTGTTTCATACGCCGACCAACTTGTGAGTTTGAAACTGAACACAGATTATCCAGTCCCAGCTCTTCAGCAACGACAACAATATTTCAATCAATTGTCATCTGGAGCCAGAATTCCTATTGCCACCACTTCGGAATCCGCCTTCGGGAAGCTGACTGAGCTCAAAATTGGGAGACCCGACAAGAACTTCCTCCTCCACACAAATACCCCTGTGCTGCAACGATTGACCGTGACTGGAACAGATGAGCGTCGTCGGAGCCGTGTCAATTTCTGGCAGATGATAAAGTTCATGGACAAATGTCGCCAGACTCTTCAACACGTCTCGTTGGACGTCACCTGGCCTGAACTGGCGATTGGTGGATCCAACTGTTTTGTGGACTTTGAGGAGTACCAACCGCAACCGTCCGAGGTCCCTCTACCTTTGGTGAAAACGTTGTCTATCACGTATGCAGGGTTCTTTGAGCAAGTCATCGTAAACAAGACGCTCTACATGTCCAAGTTTCCAGCGCTGGAAAAGCTCCATCTGCTCCGCTATTCTCGAGAAGTTTATGAGCCTGAGGTGGATTTGCCGCAGTTTTTGGACTATCAAAATCGGGTGGATTCTAGGACAAGGGAAGCAATCAATATGATCAGGACAAGGATAACCAATAACCGGCGAATTCTGGCCCAGCGGAGGCAACAAGTTGTGGCTTCTCATGAACAAATATTCTTAGCTCATGTTGGAGACAACGACGAAAATGTTGGTCGACGCATTTTGGAGAGTCAAGGAATTTGGAACAGTTGTCCCAAGCTCAACGTGGCTTCAGTCAGCTCGGATTGGAGGTTGAATGGGGATGTATCTGTCATTCGGAGAACGGATGAATGAAACACGGATCTCATTTCTTTGGCCGTCTCATCGTATAATTTTATTGATTTTTTAACTGTTTGTATAACCATATCGTTATCACTCTTATCTGTAAACTCAACGTTTTACTTATGAAAAGCTTATATTTTCCATTATAATACATTAGTCAAAATTAAATGTTTATTCGAAGATGTTGTAATCATAATGTGAATGATTTTTATTTCCGCAAAATAATAAACAGTGGTTGGGATCAGGATTAACTTGTGTTTATTCCAACATAATTCATAATAATAAAGCGCAGGTGAGATGCTGATCTATGTAATTGACGGAGCCCTAATAAATCTTTAGGATTTGCCAGGACCTGTAGTATTGTCGGAATAACTCAATTAATTAGGTTTACTTTTGGTTATTCGAAAGATAAAAGACTTATGAGTGAAACATGAGGATTGATGCCCCCACTTGTAAAGCCATTGAGTATGAAAATTTGAAATCTGACCGGCGGTTTCCAAGCCATCAAAACCATGTAAACAGATGAGTGGGGTTTGTGGTGAAAGCAAAAAAAGGGAATTTTAATGTGACTACCTTCCTAAACGTTTTTACTTCATCATCCTCCTCCCCATTTCCAAGTTAACTAACGGAATAGTTACCACTGTTAGTTAATAATCCTTAATTTTACCAAGGTGAAAACGACGGGGTTTTAATTTGAACACGTTTCTCTTATATTTTTAGGTTATCCCCTTCTCAGCTGTTCGGAGAGAAAATGGGCTCATCAAATTCTATGCCACCTTCAATTGTCGACAGCTTGGAGTCGGGTGACTTGTATTCCAGTGCGACTGCTCCTCCATCCTCATCATCCATGGATGTTCTGCCTCCTAAAGTAAGTAATTAAAATATTACACGATAGATCATTAAATGGAAACTGAAATAAACAAGATAATCCATCTCTACTCCTCTGGATTTCAGGTGCTCATCAAGATTTTGGAGTATTTGACGCTGGATGGAACCAAGAAAGATCTCCTTCGCTATCGCCTCGTCTCCTCCCAGTGGAAGGAGCTTATTCACCCACTAATCGAGCAGAAGATAGTCTCCGGCGGACTGGAGCCCTTTCCAACACTTCAGGAAGATATGGATCTTGAAATAAATTCTAAACGCTACATGGGACTTCCTCCAAATCTGAATTGGGATGGCAGAGCTCTCTTCCCGTTCAACTCCCTTTGGGTCACGTACGGAAACACGCAATATAAGGAAGTATTGATGACTCTTCAAGCAATTGCGACAAGATTTGGAGCCAACCTCACCTCCTTTACTTATTATGGTACGGACTTTTGGTTTCGGGAGCTGGCTTACATTCTTAGCTCCATGCCAAACCTCAAAAGGCTCTGTTTAGATTCCGTTTGTCCATCAGACGATGTCACCAAACCGGTTGATTTCCCGACGCCACCACAGCTGCCCCACCTCACCAGATTGGAACTGGAGGGTATCTCCAATGGCTGGGACGACACGCACGATCAGTACCCAACGAAGGTCCTCTCAGTGTGGCTGATTGCCTCCTACGCCGATCAAATTGTGAGTTTAGTCACTTGCGCAAACTATCCGATCCCAGCTCTTCGGCAAAAACAAGAATATTATCATCAGTTGTCAACCGGAATAAGAATCCCTATTGCCACCACATCTGAATCCGCTTTTCGAAAGCTGAAGGAGCTGAAAATTGGGCGCCCCAACAAGGACTTCCTGCTCAACACGAATACCCCGGTGCTTCAACGGTTGACCGTGACTGGAACAGATGGCCGGCGACGGAGCCGTGTTAATTTCTGGCAAATAATCAATTTCATCGACAAATGTGGTAGCAGCCTTCAGCACATCAGTTTGGATGTCACCTGGCCGGAACTCCCACTTGGAGGACCCAGCTGTCTTGTGGATTTGGTTCCGCAGCAACTGGAGCCGTTACCGTCCGAGGTCCCTCTCCCTTTGATCAAAACGTTGGCGATGACCTATGCAGCTTTCTTTGAGCATGTCATCATAAACAAGACGCTCTCCATTAACAAGTTTCCAGCTTTGGAACGGCTCCAGCTCCTCCGCTTCCTTCCGGAAGTGTATGAAGATGAACCTGAGGATATGGAGCCGGAGTTTATGTGGTTTGATACTTCCTTGAACTCAAGAAATGAGATCAGGATGGTTAGGACAATGTTGCGCAACAACAGACTACTCGTGGAGGAGCGGAAGGAAAGAGTGGTGGCTTTTTATCGTCGGATTTATTCTGCCCAAGGGGGAAACCAGGTGGAAAACACGGTGCGCCATGTTTTGGAGAGTCAAGGAATTTGGAACAGTGTCCCCAAGCTCAAGGTCGTCTCAGTCAGCTCGCCCTGGAGGTCGGATGGGAATATATGTATCATTCGAAGATCGGATGAATGAAGTACGGATCAGTATCTCATTTTTGTGGCCGTCTCTTCGTAATTTTGTATTTTATCTTGATATTTGTATAGCCATGTTCTAATCAAAATCCAATCTGTAAACTCCAGGTTATAATCATGAAAAGCTTTTATTTTCCATTATAATACAATAGTAAAAAGTCAATGTTTATTCAAAAATGCTGTAATCATAATGTGAATGATTTTTATTTCCTCAAAATATGGTTTGGTAAAATGGTTTGGGATCACGAATTAAGAGTAAAAACTTGTGTTTATTCTAACATAATTCATAATAGTAAGTGTTTCCTTTTCATAATAATAAAGCGGAGTTGTGATCACCGTTGGAAACACAATTTAATTTAAAAAGTGTGACTAATTTATTTCATACTAATCCTTTATTCGCCCTTATCAAAAATTTGTTAATCCAAGTCGTCCAACGGAGAGGCTTTTTGGGGAAACGTGAGAATATCTGCGCTACTTTTGGGTCGGATGTTTATCAGTTTTGGACGACACAAGAAACAGGTCTGCTGTGAACAATTGAAGGGAAATTGTGTAAACAAAAGGACAATTAAGTAGCTATGGAGGATATCTGTGCGTATGTGGATCCGGCTTCATCAGCACCAAAGGAGGAGGAAATGCCTGGTGATGATCGGTTTCCAGCGGCTGGTCTTCCTGAGGTGAAACATTTTGAATTAATGTCGGAATATTTGTAAACAACCGCTAATTGCTGTATCCTTCTTTTTTGGCTATAGATCTGGCTCAATGTTTTTAATAAGTTGGATAGAACCGATAAGCTGGCCTTCACCGGAGCCTCGTCCGTATGGCATGACTGGGTAGAGCGAAAGAGAACGCAAAGTCTCCTCAGTGAGGTAATTTGCTTTAAAAAAGTTGCCTGCAATTTTCCCTGGATGGATAATTAACTAGATAACTGAACTCCTGATTTTATTATGGAATTATTAACTTTTAGATTGCACCGTACCACATTGAAACTCTGCCGCAAAGGAACTTGCTGCAATGTCGTGAACTCTGCCAATCTTGGAAGGAGGAGTTGGACCACCAAACTCAGACTCATCCCTCCAACACAAGTCTCCATTTCGAAATCGCTTCAGGTGAAGGTCCGAGTCGTTGGCATCCAACTCGTCGTTCCTTCCAGTTTGAGAACTTTTTCATGTATGTTGAAAATGTGGAGGAGTTCCTGGAGGAAATGAGGAACCATCCAGGGAATCCCTTTCCGGGTAGAAGCATTAGCTTAATGTGCAACGTCGACGGAGAGGACGAGCGTGTTGGGAGGGCCTGGAACCTTGTGTGGAGGGAGTACTGGACAAGAAACATCTCTTTGCTCCTCCAAAATTTCGGATCACACGTTCACTTCGCCGAAATTTGGTTTGGTGTTGAAAATGATGAGCTCGAGCAAGTCGGCGACGATATGCAGATTGAAGTTCATCTAAGGAATTGTTTACTTTGCCTTCCGAATCTCAAACAATTGTGGCTCTGTGGCGAGGACGGAAGCCGCCGCCAAGAGGACGGGCTACGGGAATACTACAGACTCAATCCATTGCCGCGTCTGGAACATTTGGAAACGTTGGAACTGAACTATACGACCCCGACAGGAGTTGAAGCTATTTTGTATTCTTGCTGTGTTCCAACCAACATCAAACGCCTGAGCTACAGACATGGTCGACCGTATTACGAGCGGCTCAGATTTTCTAAAGCAGTTGACGGTTTTGTGAATTTGGAGGTGTTGAAGGCACCCATTCTACTTCGTCATTTGGAGAGACTCGCCAGTCTGGAGCAGAGACCACGGCTGAGGGAATTGGATTTGACGTTTGAAGACGATCCCTATTTTCAAGATGTGTTTTCGGTGCTGGAACTCTTTGGGGAGTCCCTCATTCAATTCAGAGCGAGCTCGAGGATGCGTTTGAGGAATGATCCGGGAAATGAGGAACCGTTCACCTGCAACCTGCCACATTTGAAGAAACTTTACTTTGTGGAGTATTGGGGATCACCAGATTCAATTTGAGTCACTAACCCACCTCGAAATAATTCGAATGAGGGGTTCCAACGGAGCAGTTGTCGAGGGGTTTGAGGAACGGTTGAATGATTCGAACATTTGGATGATGATGCCCTTCCTCCAAAAGCTGACCTTGGGGCCGATGAGCTCGAAGACGTACGAAAGGCAAATTGTGGAACAACCAGCTCTTAATTCTGAAGGGTTGATGATGTGGAGTACGGTGTCTCGGGAGTGTCGCTGGATCTTGATGGAGACGATGATTTCTGTATTGACGGACCTCCTTCATGGAATTTTATTTTCCATGTTAAGTTTTAAACCCTGCTATTGAACACTTAGTTAAACACTTTTAATTTTGCTGTGTTTAATCTACTTTCTTTACAATTGTGTCTGTCTAATCACCCAACTGTTGGGATTTTCGTATTTCATTTATAAATTTATACTCAGTGGTTGTATTGCGTAATCATTACAACGAACCTTTAAACCCGAGACAGCCTACTTCTAACAAAAATAAATAAATATTTATTCGAAAATAAATTTATCGAAACATAAAATGCTCTGATTTTTCAGTTTCAATAATTTTTCATCGCAAGCAAATATTATTTTTTAAATTTGTATTTATGCCGAGGTGCAATTATTTCCAAGTAAAGAGTTATAGCGGAAATGATATTCATGGGTTAGAGTAGCGTATGAATGATTTAAACGTTTGGATGTTGTGATCATTCTCTCAAGCAACCGAAGAAAGAAAATAATTCGTAACAGATATTTCGTACTGAAGTGCGAATAAATTTAAGTTTACTAAAACTAAATATTCCGATACATGACAAATGAACTTGATCCGATCAGATAAAACATTCATCGAACAAATCTGCAAAGTTTGTCTCTGCAAGCTACCAACACCAGTGAAATTACCGCATTGCCAATTTCCCAACACCAACACCAATATTTTCTGATTTCTCTCGCGAGGACATGGCGATGTGATGTCAACCTTGTTTTTCCCAGCTCAAATATTAAAACCGCAAGAGCAACATTGAACATAAAACATGTTAGAATAAACGTTCCCGTAAAAGCTGCCATTTTAGTTGGGGTCTCTTCTTCACTTTCAACCTTGCTTCTACTATTTGCCAGATACAAATAGCTGTACAAGTTACCGTTACTCATTCCCGAGTCCACGCCCTGGGAAATGTTTTTCCATTGTTGAAACGTCTGGGACAATTTGAATCGATTATTTTGCAATTGATACAGTCCGGATTCAACAAATCTTCCCAAAAACGTAGCAAACAATTCAGTTGTGAAGTAGGACGTGAGGGTGTTCCAAAAGTAGAAGAAATTAAAGAAAGGTTTCTGCTTAGGAACAATGCTGTGCATTCCTTTCTTTATCTGTAGACTCTGGCTATATTCGCTATCGCAATTAATTTCGCAAATGATACCGTACTGTTCAAATACACGATGTCTTTCCTTGCGGTAATCATCGGAGTCCAGGTCAAGAATTTCAAATGTGGTGCGGTTTCCATTTAAAACACGCTGCATTGTCTGGACATACGCATCGTTATTAATGCAAGACGCTTTTTGCAGAAACCCCGGGAAGGACGAAGCTAAACGTTTACCAATCTTTGTTTTAAATAATATATTAATCCAAAATGTGCGACAAACTTTACTTGGAACCAACATTTCAAAGTTTTGTTGAGTCAACAGCTCACCAATACTCCGCGGGTAATCATTTGGTTCAGACTTTGCAGTCATCATGGAATACAACGAGGAGTTGTAGTAGTTTCGTAATAAAATTGTTAAAAATATCCACATACCCACTAGAACTTGTCCCCATAGCTTTCCCTGCTTTTTAAATGGGGTTTCGTTGCCCTGCTCTAAAATAACGGAATAATGCCAAAATAGCACGTTTTCATAGGGCTCACTTTCTCTCCAAATCAACCATATTGAAATTGCAGAAAGGGTGAAAATAGTGGAGAACCATACTTGAATTGTGAACGGAGTTAAAAAAGCGCTGAGATTCGTATCAAAGGAATTGGTTTTTGGAAATCGTACCAGAAATAAATAATTCAGTTGGCTGTACCCGAACGGAATTATTTTCCAATAGTAATTAAATTTCTTGTTGGAATTTATCATTTTAAGAAATTTGAAGTAAAATCCGCGACATCCTTCAAAATTTGTGCAATTGGTCCATCTGAAAAAAGTTTCCAAGGTTTCGCATTTCGCGTTAGGGTTTGAACTCTGATAGTGGAACAAGTCATCTGGATGACAAGTAGTTGTTTCAGTTCCAAAATAAGTATTTGAATGGATTAGCTTCCAAAATGTACGTAGGCCATTGAAAGAGGATATCACTGGGAATGGACATTGGATAAAAGTCAAAGAAAGTCTCCATAAAGTTTTATTTCGACGAACATAATTGCCAATGCCTACGAAATTTTCTTCAACATTGGCCAATATCAAAACAGTCGTTTTAATCATGGAAACGGAGAGTAAATGACGTGCGAAAAGATCATTTGGATTTGGAGTTGCTGAAAGAACAGCCGTCGGAACTACTACTGGTTGATTCGTCGGTATGGCGTTCTCCCAAATTTCGGTATCCAAGATATTTATTCTGGCTGTTGTTGATGAAATTGTGGTGTCTGTTACCAAAAGTAAAGCAAACGCGCTAAATCTTTGTTTTATGATTGCCCAAGAGCGATTTCCAAAAATCTGTGTGTATGTTTCTCCCTGTCTTTAAAAAGGTTAGAAAGGCCAATCGTGCGTGCTTCAGATTTTAATCCAGATATATTCCAACTAATTAAAATGCATTGGAAAACAATACACTGCTCAAACATTTCTGTAGTAAGGGAAATGTTATCTTCCCAAATAAACTCAGTCGTTGAATCACAGAAATGATTAATCAACATGCTTTGCGCATCAAACCACGTAGCCATGGCGTTGTTCATGTTCACAAAATTGAAATTCAGCTGTTCTGGTTCGAGAAGATTTAAATAGACGGTTTTTAATCTCGACTCACTTTGTTGAAATCTGAGACGAAACTAATTGCAACTCGCGTGGTTCGCTTTATAAATCAGTCAATATTGCGGAAGTTGTTGAGAAATTAGGCCGGGTTTCGATAAAATATAACAACATTAAAATCCCTTCGTAAACATCCATCTCAGGCATAAACTGTATGTCTTCTGAAATTGGTTTCTAACAAGTTATAGAAGAATGTGATTAGCAATGTTTGTTTAGCTCTAGAAAATGGACAAAATTTTCATTTCCTGATTTTCTCTGCATCGTCTGAAAGCATCAAAGGAGTTCAGTACGGCAAAGTTATCAGTTTGTTGTTACAATCAAAATGAGAGGGAGATTTGTTCCAATCTAAACTTTGTACACAACTTTTTACCAAAAAAGGTGGCCTGCGAATACGAATAAAGTGGCTCGTGGCCCCACTTGCGAGTAAGCAAACCAACAAAATCAAGTTCAAAACGCTCATTAATCTATTTAGCTGTGCCGTTGGAACTTTTCGTATTTGTCAAAATTGAGGGGGGAAAGTATTCACGGAACTCCAGGCTAAAATTTATTCCCAACGTTCTTTTTCCAACAATATTAAGTTTAAGCTAAGTAATAATCTAAGATTTACTGCAACGGATAAAATATAAATTCATAAACCATTTAATATTGCGGAAGTTTTCATTAAAGGGATAACCTAGCTGTTTTCTTGAATTGATTTCCAACGTAATGAGAGTGTGATTAGCAATGTTTGTTTAGCTCTTTAGAAAGTGCAAGTAAAATATTGGTTTGGATTCCGATATAACTTTTAATCAGTAATAACGAGTTTTACTGTTTGGTAACGTGGACTGTGAACTTACATCTATTTTTTCCGTAATCATGCTCCAGTAATAATATCTCGAGAATGTACTTTTTTATGTTTCACTCTAGCAAAAATGCACTCAGGATGCCTTTTTCAAATTAGCTATTGAATCCAACAAGCTAAATCTGCAATATGTATGAATTGATTCTGTCAAAATCGTGAGGTTAATTCATAAGAAGACCTACATACTCGTTTCAATTTACGCGTAATATTTCCAAAAAACAGATATATCAATGTCTGCAGCTGGATTCTGCACAAAACACAGAATCTGTGTTTATCACTCGTTCTTGGTAGTTGGTTTACATTCAGTTGATTAACATTGTATTGATGTTTATAAGCCAGGTAGGATGACTGAAAGACGTAGCTTAATAATGGCCTCTGATGATGCTGAATGGCGGCTTTAACAACAAGTGCGCAAGCCAGCAACATTAACAAGGTCATAACGCTCATAAATGTTCGATTAATTGTGCTACTTGTTTTTCATAATTGACGAAAAGTTTTGGGCAATAAAAACCGTATCAATGAGTTACCGGTTCTGCAGAAAATGCAGTGAAGAAAAGAGTGAAATATTGACTCGGTTTAAATTAGTGACGAACAATGAGCGTCTGATACATACTTAATTAAAACAAGATATTCTGAAGAAAAATTTTTGATCAGAGATCAAGTGCAAGTTATACAATTGTAATATATCATATTCCATCAAAAAAATGAACCTGCAAAAACATTTTTGTAAATAAGTAAATGCTTAAGCATTAAATCATAAGAAATTTTTAACTCTCTTCAATCTCTAAACAATATTCCAAAATCTGATATTTCAATACCTGCGACTTGATTCTGTGGAAAATGCTAAACATTTCAGAAACCACTGGTGAAAGTTGACCTGGAAATAATGATAATTTAAGTAACCGACATACTTTGTTTCGAAGCTATGTGCTATTGTCCTTGCATGCATTGTCTCATGCTCAGACCCGTTTGGTGTATAAGGAATCTAACTCGTGATGATAAGCACATGAAGATCTTTTAAATTCCCATCGTTACCTTCCATTCATTACATATTCTCTTGAACTGTTGTAACGTAGTTGTTAGAACGTATTTTAGAATAAGCGTACGTGTAGATTTAGGCGTATGCTATGTGACTCAAGCATACTTAGATTTAAGATAAAATGTTAGTCATAATGAAACGTTGTCTTCCGTTCAAGTTAGTCATAATGAAACGTTTAGTCTTCCGTTTAAGTTAGTCATAATGAAACGTTTAGTCTTCCGTATTCCATTAATCATAAGTCATGAGGAGATGATGAGTTGATTCATGAATGATGTATGTGTGATCATGATCAAGTTGTCACGCGCATCTTATGTTATATAAAGGGCTCTTCTCATTGTCAGAGGAGTCAGTCGAAAGTTAGAATTCCTTGAAGTTAGTCTTTAGTTAGAAGTTAGTTGTTGCCGTAATCCTGACGCGTAACGGTCAGTTGGAATAAGAATAATTAAGTAACCAAAGTTAGTCGCCGTAATCCTGACGAGCAATAGTCAGTCGGAATAGTAATAATTAGATAGTCTACAATAATCTTAGTAAACTTCAAGTGTATTACTGAATTGAAACCGACAACTGATAAATACAAGAACAATATAAATCCCCTTTCAAGCATCGCAATAAGAACAATTTAATTATTTGTGACACTGTTGTTAATATTCTTTTATTTGGAAAATGCACCTGGGGCTACTTGAGAATGACACAATAATTCGAGCGGTTCCTTGCCTAGCTGATTCAGATTCTGATCGGAAGTTTCCGAGTCTTGATCCACAGAAGAAGCAGTTTAATAGTCATTCAGTTGGATAGAGAGTCAATCAGACGAGGTCCCTTCATTTGTTTTGATTTAAATACGTCGAGTGAGTTTTAACGATTTTTAATGTAAATACATGATGATCGTTTCCAGAGATGTTAGTAATTCGAATTACATTAACTTAATTTGTAATGAAATTACAAGTTACGTAATTTGTAACTTGTAATTTCATCCATATCGTAGTAAAAAATGTAATTTGTAATTGTAATTTTGGATGGCCATTTCTGAAATGTAATTTGTAATGAAATTACATTTCAAGCTGCATAAATACGGTACGGGTTTAGATACTTATGTTTCGTCGCCAACACGTGTTCACAGAGGGTGAAAATACATTTTCTGAACACTTGAAATAGCCACATAGTATTTTATCCCAATTTTACACAAGAAATAATGAAAGCATTGCATTTAGAACTAAAATGCACGAAATTATTCATGTTTATTTGCATAACACTGAAATTTTGGCCGATCATGAGTATACGGTAAGACTATTCTGCGGATATCCACTTGCATTTTCCTCCAGTGTTGATGGAAATTTTCAGTTTTTTCTTTAAAATTCAATCTGAAACAACTACTAATTAGTATAAAAATAACTAGTTTCCAAATTTCATAAAACTTGGTTTTGAGTGAAAATGTCAGTTTGTAGTAATTTGTCGGAAAACCTTGCTGGATCCGAGCGTGATTCAAATTCAATGGCCGAAGAGGTCTAACTTGTCGGACAAAACATCCGAACAGTTTCTTCTCCTTAACGTTTAAACTTTAAACTAAACGTTTAAACAGGCCATTTGCATACAAATTAAATTTCCCAATGTAATTTTGTAATTTTACATTTGGATATTACAATGTAATTTGTAATTTGTAATTTCGATCAAATAAATTGAAAATGTAATTTGTAACTTGTAATTTCCGTTACATCAATTTTCAAGATTAACTTGTAATTTGAAATTTTGGTTCCAAAAAATGTAATTTTAACAACTCTGATCGTTTCTAGTTTTGCTATAGAAGGACGGCTGGCGGTAGAGGAGTAATTCAAGCATTCGAGTAACGAACAGCTGAGGCGCTATAATGAAGGAAATCACTGCGTATGTGGACCCCGTTTCATCAGAACCAGAGGAGGGTGAGATGCCGTGCGAAGATCGGTTTCCAGCGGGTGGTCTTCCTGAGGTGAAACAATTTGATTTAATTTGCGAAGTAAAATGTAACACAAACTCGATCCTAACTGCTGTTTTTTTTGCTTCTTTGTCAATAGATCTGGCTCAATGTGTTTGAGAAGTTGGATCGTGCCGATAAGTTGGCTTTCTCCGGAGCCTCTCAGGTGTGGCATGACTGGGTAGAGCGAAAGAGAACGCAAAGTCTTCTCAGTGAGGTAATTTGCTTTTAAAAATATTGCCTGCAATTTTCACTTCCTAGATAACTGAGCTGCTGAATTTATTATGTGATATTTTTTAGGTCGCACCCTACTATATTGAAACTCTGCCGGAGAAGAACTTCCTCCAATGTCGTGTGAACTCTGCAAATCTTGGAAGAAGGAGTTGGACCACCAAATTCAGACTAATCCCTCAAACAAGAGTCTCTATTTTGAAGTTGCTGCAGCTGAAAACTGGCGTCCTCATCGTCGCTCCATTCTGTTTAAGAACTGTTTCGAGTACTTAGAAAATGTAGAAGGGTTCCTAGAGGAAATGAGGAGCCACCCAGGGAATCCCTTTCCTGGTAGAAGCATTTATTTGACGTGCGACTTCTACGGAGACCACGAGCGCGAAGGAGAACCCTGGAACGTATTGTGGAGGGACTACTGGACCAGCATACCTGTACTCCTCCAAAATTTTGGATCACACGTTCATTTTGCTGAAATTTGGTTCGGTTTGGAGCCTGATGACTCGAGCAAATTGGGAACCACGTGCAGATTGAAGTTCATTTACGGAATTGTTTGCTTCGCCTTCCGAATCTCAGACAAGTTTCTATCTGTGGCGAGGACGGAAGCCGCCTTCAGGGGAACCAGTTACGGGAATACTACAGACTCAATCCATTGCCACGCCTGGAGCATTTGGAAACGTTGGAGTTGAACCATGTAACCCCGACAGGGGTTGAAGCAATTTTGAATTCTTGCTGTGTTCCAGCTAACGTCAAACGCCTCTGCTATAACCATGGTCGTCAACGGTATTACCGGCGTCTCCGATTTTGTGAAGCCATTTACGGATTTGAGAATTTGGAGGTGCTGAGCGCACCCATTTTACTTCGTCATTTGGCAAGACTCGCCAGCCTGGAGCGGAGACCTCGGCTGAGGGAATTGGATTTGAGATTTGAAGATGATCCGTATTTTCAAGATGTGTTTTCGGTGATGGAACTCTTTGGGGAGTCGCTTATTCAATTCATAACGTGGTCAAGAATGCGTGTGCGGAGTGATCCGGAAAATGGGGAACAGTTCACCTGCAACCTCCCAAATTTGAAGAGACTTTACATTTCGGAGTATTGGGGTTCACCGGATCTTCTTTTTCAATTTGAGTCAGTGACCCACTTGGAAATAATTCGAATGAGGGATTTACACGGAGCAGTTGTCGATGGGTTTGAGGAGCGGATGAATGATTCAACCATTTGGATGATGATGCCAGCACTCCAGAATCTTACCTTGGGGCTGGGGAGATCGAGGACGTACGAAAGGCAAAGTGTAGAACAGCCAGCTCATAACCCGGAAGGGTTGATGATGTGGAGAACGTGGTCTCGAGAGTACCGCTGGGTCTTGATGGAGACGATGATTTCTGTACTGACGGATCTCCTTCATGGAATTCTGTTTTCTAAGTTTTAAACCCTGCTACTTAAACTTTCAATTTTGCTGTGTTTAATCTATTTGTCTTGGTTGAGAATGTCGTGGAGTTTGATAGGTTTGTAAAAATGAAATATAACTAAAAGTTACACAATTGTTTACTGTTGTGTTGTTTATTTAATAATTCAAGATGGGTTTGCCGAATCCCTTACAATTTTCCATAATCATGATATATTGTAATTAAGACAGTATTACACAATATTGGTAACAAACCATATAATTAGTAGTAGAACACGGGTCAAGTAGTAAAACTCTACAAAGGAGCGAAGGCCCCGATCTCAGAGATCTTGACTTCGACGCGATCCTTAATGTTGGCTCCAAACCGACACTCCTCCAACAGCGAAAGTGGGATATTGACAGGACTGGCTTTGAGCAAGTGGTGCGCCTCCTTCAAACCGCATACCATCATTGAGCCACCGATTGGGAAAGGCTGGAGGAATTAAACAGAAAAAATCAATTAAGATAATCTAATCATCGACCCGCCAAGTTTATACTTTAGTTTAACTTACATTTACAATACTCCCGCCTGGTTTTGCTTGTTTGATGAGCCTGATTTCGGCAACGTATTGTGAGGACGGCTTGGACCCTTCATCCCAAACTTTGACGCACACCGCATTCAGAAGCCCCTTAACTTTGTCTACTGTCATTATCATCAAACACAACGGACTCGTTTCTGACTCCTTCGGAGTGTACAGCTTATAAAATCTCGCTATTGGACGGGATTTTTTCTTCAGGATTTCCACTTCAGTCCTCAGAGTAGTCCCCTTCATGAATAGAAGCCAGGCGCCGTTCAAATCAAGGGAAGAGTTGTAGTTGTGCACAGATTTAAAATGGGCGATGAGCTCCGCTCTGGAGACACAGCCAAGTTTGAATCTACATCCCATTGCCAGTCCCAGCTCCTTGCATAATACAACTCTGGCGGAGCTGTTTAAATGGAAAATTAGCAAATAATTACAATAATTCCTCAACAATTTAAAGACTCACTTGAAGACACACGAATTGGCGTGGCTGCTCATCTCTCCTCGTTTGACCAGTTGAGTACAACCCTCGTCTTTGAATTTGCACTCAAAATCTTGAGTGTCCAACAGCTGCTCCAAGACTCTGCAACGGATTCTCTTGTTTTCATATTCCAATGGGATTCTGCACTGAGGACAACGAAGGGGTTTCACTTTGGAAATGCAGAGGTGACATATGATATGTCCTTCAAAACACTGGTAGATCTCTCGCTCTGGGACTTCGATGCAGATTGGACAGGTGCGGAGGGTTTCCATTGTTGATTCTGGGAGTTGATTTGCCATTTTAATGGGTTCCCACTTCAAATATGTAGAAATAACAGGGTTCTTTTAATAAGCGAGAAAATATACACGTTTAACACCACAAAAAGGCGACTTAATTACCTCAAAGGTGACATCCGGGTTTGTATGTAAAAAAAAGCCACGATTACTATTAATTTCTAATTATTAATTGCATGTTATAAAGATGGCCGGTTTCCAGGCTACGTTATCTCAATTTCCCTTCTTATAATGCAATGATACGGCTATTAATGCTACAGACAACCGAAAAATTGCATTATGCATTTTCTGTCCGTCTGTCGAATAGAAAGGAATCTAACGAAAATACTTTTCACAGGTCGTACCAATAATTCTACCGCAACTTCCGCAACCGGATTTTCTCCAGCTTCGTGAGACATCTAAAGTCTGGAAGGAAGTTGTGGATCATGCTTCTCAAACTCATCCCTCATGCACTCTTTTCGATACACTTTAAAGCTCATCAACAGGTTCAAATCCTCTGGGGACATTCGAAGGTTCTTAGAAGACATGAACTCCTACCCAGGAAATCCATTTCCAGGCAAAAACATTGGAATAGACTGGACGCTTCCTAATCCCGTATTTCTACTCGCAGAGAAATTGTATGGGCTTCCCCACGTGTACGTTGAACGATGGAACAACGTCATCCTCCTTCTCGATACATTTGGAGAACACGTTCATTTTGCGTCCATCAAACTCGCAGGCTCTAAACTGTGTGCTCCGGTTGTCCTCCGTGAAACGGTTGGAGATTGTTGGAAACGGTGGTGACAACTTTGGACTGGACAACTTACGAGACAATCCTCTTCCACAACTGGTCAATTTGGAAAGTAGATTAGATTCGTAATTCATGCTCTGATTGTCGCCTTTTTGGAATCCTTCTGTGTTCGAGAGACCATCAAGAGAGTCAACATTTGTGAATACGACGACGTGAATCGAATACCGGAAGTTGTGTACAGTTTCCCAAATCTCGAGGTGTTGGATTGCTGGCTTACTGTTGAGGACTTGCAACGATTGGCACAAATGCCACCACCGCACATAGTCTTCAAATGGAAAAATTTTGGACACAGGCCTTTTTGGGTATCAATTTTTTTGGCATCATATTTCCACCAAAAGCAGTTTTCTAGCCTGAAATGTTGTGAGGAAGACGATAGCACCGCTTAAAGTTTAAAAAAATTCACCCACACAGAGTTAGGGGTCGATCTTGCACGAAGGACCATCGTTTTTGGACCAAAACCGGGTATTTTTACTTCTACAGTTTTTTTGCAACGAGGTGCCGGCTCGGTCACTCATACCGGATGTAGCGTTGTTCCTTAGCTTCTTTCTACCACCTTCAGCTAAGCGGCACCTCTTCGCAGGACTTCAGAATTTGAACTCATATGTTGTACAAACACATACCACCAACAATGAAATGCTAAAACGTGACCACAATTGTTGGGTTTATCCCCTACGTTGTACTACAATAATCTTTATTTTTATGAAAAAAGTCAAATCGTCCACGGTTTTAGACGTTTTCAGCCTAACTTGGTATATGATACTCAAGCAAGCAGACCTTTTTGCAGGATATTTGTTCAAATTCTGAAGTCCTGCGACGAGGTGCCGCTTAGCTGAAGGCAGTAGAAGGAAGCTAAGAAAATACGTTACATCCTTTATGAGTGACCGAGCCGGCACCTCATTGCAAAAAAACTGTAGAACTATAAATACCCGGTTTTGGCCCAAAAACGTTGGTCCTTCGAGCAAAATCGACCCCTAACTCTATGTGGGTTAAATTTTAAAAACTTTAAGCAGTGCCATGGTCTTCCTTACAATATTTCAGGCTAGAAAACTGCTTTTGGTGGAAATATGATGCTAAAAAAATTGATACCCAAAAAGGCCTGTGTCCAAAATTTTTCCATTCGAAGACTATGTGCACCGCTCAAAACGTTTACGTTCCGTGTAAATTACGCGAGACCGTGAGCCTTGAACGAATTTTTAGAAGCTTGGAGCCCTTTGGAGAAACGCTGGAAGAGGTGCATTTTATAAAATTATCTCACTCTAGGCGGTGTACGGGCTTACGGAACGAGTTCAGAATCAACCTGCCTAAATTGAGGTCCCTTACTGTGGAGGGATATGAAGGATCACTTGACCCCTTTCTCCAGCTGTCGTCTCTGACTGAGTTGGAACTATGGTGTGATCAGTTTGGTGAAAAGAGACTAATGGAAGGAAACATTGTTCAACTTCGTGGATTTGAGCATCGAATGAAAGCCTCAATTATTTGGAGTTTGCTACCGGCCTTGAACAAGTTGAATATTATTGGATTTGGACGTTGGAATAGAGGATAAGTTTTTTACATGTTAACTTATTGGGCAGGTTAGGAAGGTGTTCTTACAGTGAAAATATAAAAAAGATGAATAAAATAAGATAAATTGGTATGTTGTGCCGCATTGTAAGTTCCTATTACTTTTTCATTTAATGTTTCTTGACACTTTTAGTTTGGATTATTGGATGACCTACATATTTAGTTTTTTTGTGTTAATCCTTCCTAAGTAAACCAAATTCTGGTGTCTAATATGCAAGTACATATAATTCGTTTTTCCTAAAGCATTGTTTGTAAGAATGGTTTAAAGAAAATCCTAATAAAATAAAGTTTGTATGTAAAACTTTCCGATTCCCTGTGATTTTATGCTTTACACACTATCCACATGATATGTAACCCAAAAATTGCCGATTTTTAGTTCTCTTTCAGTACTTTGTCCCAATCCGATGGTACCATGAGTACCAGAATGAACTAAACTAAGGCTGAATGGATACCAAAGCTGGTTATGGGGGTTGTTGAGTTATTCGTTTTAGGCGTATATGAAGACGGATAATGAAAAACCTGCCAAACGTGTAGGTTTTTTTTGTTGAAGACCATTTATCGTAACTGTGTTGCAATAAATCGTGCGCACTCCTCGCCTTTATGCCGAGGTGCAATTATAGTAGTGAAAAGAGGTTATAGCGGAGAAGATATTTGAAACTGTGATCAGTCTCTCAAGAAACGTAAGAAAGAAAAGAATACTGAACAGATACTTCATACTGAGTGTACATTAATGTAAATCAACTAAAACTAAATATTGCTATGCATTGTATACCTAAAAAAACGTAATCAAATAAAACATTTATAGAAAAAATTTGCTAATCTTGTCTCTACAAGCTACCAGCAACAGTGAAATTACCACATTGCCAATTTCCCAACACCAGGAGCAACATTTTCTTACCTCCTTTCCAACAACATGCAGATAACGATGTCAACCTAGTTTTTCCCAGCTCAAATATTAAAACCGCAAGAGCAACATTTAGCATAAAACATGTTATAATGAAGGTTCCCTTAAAAGCTACAATTTTGGTTGGGGTGTCATCTTCTCTTTCCGCCTTTATTCTATTATTTGCCAGAAACAAATAGCTGTAAAAGCTACCGTTGCTCAATCCAGATTCGAGACCTTGATTAATGTTTTTCCATCTTTCAAAAGCCAGGGACATTCTAAATCGCATAGTTAAGAATTGATAGATTCCTGATTGATCAAACCTTCCCAAAAACGTTGCAAATAAACCCGTTACAAAGTAGAAAGTGAATCCCTTCCAAAACGTAAAATAATTAAGGAAAGGTTTCTGCTTAGGAATAATGCTGTGCATCCTATTGTTTGTCTGTAACGTCGGACTGTATTCGCTATCGCAATTATCCTCGCAAATGATCCCATATCGTTCAAATTCTTCGTAACCATTCGTCGTATAATACCCAAATCTGTTGTTACCTGATTTTAAATTGTTTTGCATGGTCTGAATATAGTGAGAAGTTGAAAAACAGGACGCCTTTTCCAAAAACCCTGGAAAACGAGTTTGCAATAGTAGGCCAAGTTTCGTGTTTGTAGAAATATGTAACAAAAACATGTTACAAACTCTATTTGGTACCAACATTTCAAAGTTTTTCTGAGTCAAAAGTGCTTCAATTTCCAGCGGGAAACCCGTTGGCTCAGACTTTGCAGTAATCATGGAATATAGGGAAGAATTGTAATAGTTTCGAAGTAAAATTGCTAAGAATATCCACATACATACAAGAACTTGACCCCATAGGATTCCCTGATTTCGAACTGGTTTGTCATCGCCCTGCTCTAAAAGAACGGAGTAATGCCAAAACAACACTTTTTTGTATAGCACCTTCTCTTTCCAAATCAGCCATATAGAAATTGCAGAAACAGTGAAAATAGTGAAGAACCACACTTCAGGTGTAAGTGGGGTTAAAAAAGCGGTGAGATTCTCATCGAAAGAATTGGTTTTTGGAAATCGTACCTGAAATACATAACCTACTTGTCTGTACCCAAATGGAATTATTTGAAAGGCGTAATAAAATTTTTCATTTGAATCCATGGAGTTGAGGTAACTGGAGTAAAAATTGTAGCACTCCAAATAATTTGTGCAGTTTGTCGTTTTAAAAAAGGCTTGAAGGGTTTCACAATTTACGCTAAAGATTGACCCCAAGTTGATGTAAACAGAAGGTGAAAAGCATGACAATGTGGCATTTGATGGATTTTCCGCTGTAAAGTAATTTGAATGGAGCCGCGTCCAGAAGATAATTAGATCATTGAATGATGATATACAGTCAGTCAAAATTCCAATGGAACAAGAATCCGTTTTCTAGTTTTTTCAAGCTAGTTTTTTAATAAAATGAGCAATTTGATTGAAACTTTCGTTATACAATAGCTATACATAATACGCTGTTATATCGAACTTCTCTGGGTGCTTGATTACTTAATGAATAAAGAAAAGGTATTAAGTAGCTGGACTGGGATAAATCGATGATAACGGTAAAACCAATTGACCTTCATGTACAATGTTATCCACTTTCGCTAGCCCATTCGACGTACATGTTAATTCGGTCAACATATAACCGATTGGAGATGTCTTGTGGACGAGCCACAGGATTTAATCCTAGGTGTTCAAAACTCCTTTTTCCTAGCGATTTTCACGATTTTGAGAACACTATTGACCTGGTTTAACTTTCAATTTCGCTAATGCCGCATATTGCAACAAAAAGACCATGTCAAGTTCTATTAGAAAAGTCCGTGTCTAAGGTTTAAATTTTGTTTCACTGCATGTAGTGAGCACCTAAAAACTACCAAATTTGGTCAAAATGACAAAAATCCTTGTAGCGAAAAATCGAAAATTTCAACTTCCCCTAACTAGCGCCTATTCATTAAAATATAAGAAACTTCATCATGAGCAGACTTAGTTCACTTAACCCAACATATTCTACACAACCGCTTCTACAATTTGCCAGTCCCTTCTAAAATATCCACGTCAGTTTTGCAAAACACTAGGAAAAACAGCTTTTGAACTAACTTTGGAAAGTCAGTTCGTCCGTCAATGGACACTGCCTCTGATGATTAAATACAGGTGTCGATTAAACTACATCGCACAGGCTTTTAGACTGCACCACTCATGATCTTATGCGTTGAGTAGTTTTTGGCTAGTTTCGCTTCAATCCCAGTCCAGCTATTTAATACCTTTTCTTTACTCAAAAAATTTGGTTTTGCGCCATGCATTGCAAACTGACGCCAAAAAAATAATGGAACAAAAATGATTTTCGGGAAATTACGGACTGTAAGGTCTTAAAATGTAACTATGTAAGTGTAACATTAGCCGGAAAAGTGTTATATAACTGTTTTTCAACAACTTTGTATGGCTGGCTTTAGAATTTAGAACCCCAAAATAACGCCCAAATTGGTAACTCCATCACTAAACTTTGCAGGGGTTGCATTCTAGTTTTGGCCATAATATACAAAATAGTGAAGGCAGACTGGCCATCATATGCGTAAAAGAAAGCCCTGACTCTGTTTAACATAACATATTTATTACCAAGTGGTCACTCGCCGGATTTTTCAATCCGTGGACCACGCAACTACTGAGCCGCTTTTTCTTTGTGAGGCTTGAATTCACCCCCTTCACTCCGCGGATAATAAATAACCGTAACTACACTACTATCAAGGAAAAACATGTGTAAATGAAGTGTTTCTTTCGTTTTAGGCAGGATACAGTCATTAGAAATTAAATTTCCTTTCGCAACACTGCGTTAGGGATCGGGGTCAAATTAGCGTCTCGCAAATATGAAGCTGTTCAGTAGTTGCGTGGTCTGCAGATTGCAAAATCCGTTTTGTAACAACTTGATATCACTAGAGTATGTTCTACAAAGTTTGGGCTTTGTTTTAAGCATACAATGGCTATTCTACATTTACTATTTCGAATACTATGGCCAAAACTAGAATCCACCCCCTGCAAGGTTTGGTCATGGAGTTACCAATTTGGGCATTATTTTGGGGTTAACACTCAGATTCGGAGTTTTTTGACAAATTATGATTCTATTATGGTTCTCCATAACTTTGTGTAGCATATAAACTAAAAAACTCTAAAATTCCATCAATTAGTGCGTTTTGAAGCTGCTGCCTACATGGCTTGGTATGCACCCTCATCCCCGCTTTCCTGTCTTCAAAATTCTAAAGCCAGCAATACAAAATTGTTGAATAACAGTTATATAGCACTTTTCCGGCTAACGTTACACTTACATAGTTACATTTTAAGACCTTACAGTCCGTAATTTCCCGAAAATCATTTTTGTTCCATTATTTTTTTGGCGTCAGTTTGCAATGCATGGCGCAAAACCAAATTTTTTGAGTATTCATTAAGTAATCAAGCACCCAGATAAGTTCGATATAACAGCGTATTATGTATAGCTATTGTATAACGAAAGTTTCAATCAAATTGCTCATTTTATTAAAAAACTAGCTTGAAAAAACTAGAAAACGGATTCTTGTTCCATTGGAATTTTGGCTGACTGTATGCCAAGTTTCAAAATTGATATAAGTCACCGAAAATTCCTTGAGGGAACTACGTTGTATATAAATTCTATGAACGTAGGTTCCTACAAAATTTTCTTCGAAATTGGCAAAAATCAAAACTGTCGACGTAACTAGAGAAACGTACACAATCGTGTGCTCGTGAGGTATAGACGTGTTTGCTGTTGTGCTCCGCCGGAATAAATTTTTGGTGACAGTTTCCTGGACTTGGGTTGAAGTTTCTCCTTATTTGAAGTGAACTTCATATTCCCCAAGGTCAGGTAGTGTGGTATGGATAAGGAGGTGGGGATTTATCAGTGAAATTTCACTGAAAACTTCAAATACAAGTACGGAGAGGACAGGTGATCTTTGTTTACCTATCCACTCCATCTTTTACATGGGTAGGATACCTTACCATATATCCTACCCTAGTGATAGTGCTTATGTTGTCAGATTGGAGGTGGAGGAGGTGGCTATGATGCCACCACCACCACCACCAGTTTTAGGCAATATTAGTATGGAAAAACAGGGGGGAGGGGATATGGGGGAAAATAGTTATATAGGTATATAGTTATATAGGTGTTGCGGCTGATGATGTTAGTGTGTGTGCTGGGATATGTAGTGTTGATATTGGTTCTACTGATGTTAACACAATATGTCCTGGGACACCTGGAAAGCGTGCCTCGGGCACCGCTATGGGTATGGCGACGCCCGGGTATGCTTTCTGGGCAACACTGATAACACAGCGAGTGAGAGTAAGTGGTAACCTGGGAAGTTTACCACTGGTATTTGGTATTAGACAAGTATGACAGGTGTAAGTTTCTATCAATTAAACATGCACCGTGCGCGAGCAGCCTCTCTTAACCTTTCAACTCGTTTGAATGATGGTAAGAAGGGCAGCTACGTCGCGCTCTTACAAGAGCCATACGTATTCAAAGGTAAGGTAAGGGGCTTCCAGCGAGGTAACACTTTGGTTGAAGTGGGGACCGAACTGTGCCCTGCCCAGGCAGCCCTGGTAATATCGAAGGACCTTAGTGCTTGGCCACTGACCGATCTTAGTGATAGAGACGTGGCCGCAGCACATATCAAGGTAAACGGCATAGACATTGTCCTTGCCTCTGTCTACATGCCACACGAGAGTGGTGCACATCCATCACTAACGTTCCGCAGGCTAGTAGAACACTGCAGCAGGGAGAATATGGAATTGGTAGTAGGTGCAGATGCTAACTCCCATCACACTCTGTGGGGAAGTAGCGACTGCAACCTACGTGGAGAGCATTTAATAGAATACGTCTCTACAACTGATCTCCACGTGATAAACCGAGGTCACAGGCCCACCTTCGTGACTCGAGCAAGGCAAGAGGTGTTGGATATTAGTATGGCGTCCTCAGGTACGCTCAACCTTCTGCGGGATTGGGAGGTGGAAGAAGAGCATTCGTTCTCCGACCACCAACTGATCACGTTCAGGTTGGTTGGAAGAGTGGAACACATATTAGTAAGGAACAAGAGGAAGACAGATCTGGTAAAGTACAGTGCCTTGGTAAAGTCAAAGCTCGCTGAGACAGTGCCAGGAGAAATCTGTACTATTATCGATCTGGAAGAACAAGTGGAAGACCTGACAAAGGCCATCATAGAAAGTTACAAAGCCAGCTGTCCATTGACTAAAATCAATGCCGACCACAGGCCGAACCCATGGTGGGTAGCAGACATGGCGAAAGAGAAGAAGGAGGTACGCCGTTTGGAAAGGGTTTATGACTACCTGCTGACGGACGAATCCTGGGAAGAGTTTCAAGCCGCCAGAAATGCCTACTATAGGCGTCTCAGGAAGGCGAAAAGAAACTCATTTCGGAAATTCTGCACAGAGTTGGAGTCAATGCCCGAGGCATCACGACTTTATCGGATTCTACGGAACGACTCAATAATCAGGTTGGGACCCTTGGAAACTCCAAATGGGTACACAACAGGAACTGAGGAGACCGTTAGATATCTGATGAACAGCCACTTCAAGGAATCAACGGAACCACCAGTAGGTGTAGGTGAAGAAGAGACCAGTCTAGCACTGGTTTCTTCACCAACACCTATGGAGGTCCCGGTAACTGTAATTACGGAACACAAGATAAGGGCAGCAATAGCTACCTTCAATCCATATAGAGCAGCAGGGTCGGATGACATCTTCCCTGCTCTCTTAAAGGCGGGAGAGGAAGTCATCGTACCACTGCTGCTCCGTATATTCCAGGCA